>CAJPVJ010002910.1:0-11992 GCA_905397405.1 Oppiella nova
CCCAACTGGTCATCATCATCAACAAGTAATACATGTATCCGTTTTTACTACTGTTCCAAAATGGGTCACCAAATCTCGGGTCATACTATGCGAGCAATCAATTCAATTAATCATTGAATACAAGGCCGAAAGCAAGGGAAACCTACTTTGATAGCCACGGGATATATTTTGCCGCCGACTTCGAAGGAGCCCTTCTTAAACATCATGACCGCCGAGTTGTTAATACAGGTGCCCTCTGGGAAGATAAGTATCGGCAACTTATTCGGGTCCTCCACGTGCTCTCTAAGCCTTCGGGTGACGAGTTCGCGGTCTTTAATCTCAAACCTCTCGAACCAGATGTGAGACGTGGCGCGGGCTAAGGCCCTCTGAAGCACTCCTAGAAAGCCTCCCTGTCTTTGGCCAACCAATGCGTAACAGTTATCACAGGCAAGAATCGCCACATCCTTCGCACAAACGATCATCAGTTGTGACAATCAGTTAATTGCATGAATGCACTCACTATAGGACTGGTATGATTGGCAACAGTAATGCCGCCCTCTTTGGCCATATGGTGTCTGTCATGAAATGTAATGATTCCAGAGAAGGCTCGCGAAAGGATTCGGAAACACATGAGACTAACATTCCAGTAGATGTAGCGTTTAAGTCGTCCATCAGGTATACATCCCGTCACTGCTGTGCACAGAACTAACCAAAAGACCCCGATTATCGTTATTATAACACGCGTTGGCATCAAAATTATATATCTGATGAGACATCCGATGCCCCACATTATGGTTAACCGCAGAGATATGTACTGATAGTTCTTATTGGTTCGCGTCAACAGATTCCAAGACAATAGTTCTGAAGACATAGACAGACAGACAGACAGACAGACAAATAGAAATCAAAAGCCGATTCATTGGTCTATTGAGAGCATCAATACCTTCTGCAGCGAACCGTTTGGTGACCTCATCGTCAACGATGGCCTCAATGCCTATTTTGATGAAATTCATGCCATCAGACAAATGAAAGTCTCTTTTCTCGCAATCGATCTGAAGCTCCATTTCGTGCAGAGACTGGTGTTTGGAGTGGTCGTCCGTCTCGTTATTATTGCCTCCGTTCACATCACCGCCGATCACATCAACTCTTTTACCGTTAATACTATTAATGGCATTATATTTGTCGACCGCTTCAGAGCTGTCATCCGTTTCCTCACTTTTCAACTTCTTCTCCCTTTCGATACGTTTTCGGCCAAACTATAGACCGAAACAAAGTGAGACAAAAGGCAAGCAAGTGGTGAACAAGTGGTCAACGATTACCTCAAATATCGTCAAAAGTACATAAATATAGAGTTTTCGGAAACCAATGGACAGTCCGAGGGATGCGAAGACAAGAGTGACCAACAGAAAGTAACAAAACGATGGTATGATTGCCATCAGCAGACCGGCTATCGTTTCGCCCATTCCTCCCATTCTTCGCCTAATTATCACTCATTTTATGAGACAATTACCACATAATTGAGTCGATGTCTGAATGAAATGAACAGATGAACTCAAATGCAGACCAATGTTGACATCAATTGTGGAGAAGTGAAGGCAAATGCGTTGACCTCTACTGGAGTCTCGCACTGAGTGAATGCCTCAACAGATGTCTCTCACGACCGCATCGTTTGCTTTCCTTTTCCTGTTTTGAGTGATCACTGAAAACACGTTTAAATAGATTTGTGGCGAAAATGCCTCCGAAGAAGAAGACAACCACTCCGGCGGCGCCCACCGCTCAGCCCTCACAACCCAAGGCCACCGCCGCTAAGACCACGGCTCCCAAAGCGCCTGAAAAGGCGGCGCCAAAGGCCGCCCCCAAGACTGAGCCCAAGAAGGAAGCGAAGGATAAGCCGAAAGCGACCACAACTCAGACCAAACCCAAGGCTGTGACACAACCGAAGACATCAGCCAAAGGCCAGCCCTCGGCCGCGAAGGCAAAGGCGAAGGCAGTGAATGCGTCGAAGAAAGTGACGAAAGGAAACTTCCTGAAGAAGTCGCGCAAAATCCGGACAACCGTTCACTTCCATAGACCACATGTGAAGCATTTGCCGCGGAATCCGAAGTACCCGCGAAAGAGTGTCCCTCACAGACCACGTCTCGACAAGTACTCAATCATTAAGCATCCGCTGACCACTGAGTCAGCCATGAAGAAGATTGAGGACAACAACACTCTCGTCTTCATTGTGAACCTGAAGGCCAATAAACCGCAGATCAAGATGGCTGTGAAGAAGTTGTATGACATCGATGTCTCCAAAGTGAACACTTTGATCCGACCGGACGGCCAGAAGAAGGCGTACGTACGTCTGGCCCCCGATTACGACGCCCTCGACGTCGCCAACAAAATAGGAATTATTTAAACACTTCTTCGACTTCTTGTATTAAAAACGTTTGAGTTTTCAATAAATGAATAATTGATTGAAATTTAATACTATTTATTGATTTGCTATTTATTATAACTTTAATTTAAAAACAAATTTCAAACAAAAATGAAACTATTGTTTCCCTTTCTATTACAACTAAAAGCATATTTAGAGTTCACTTAAATCTCTTGAGATGTGGATTCAGTTGACACCCGATGACCACTAATTGTCTCTATTTGGGGTATATTTGGTCGAAGTTGTCGGGAATCTTAGAGTTGGTCTCTTTCGCCAAATACAACATCTCCTCTGATGTGACAAATGAATGCATTAATGGCACGAATCAACACAACTGTGAGTCAAACAAACCTCTGTTACTCTTGAGTTTAGCCACTCTCTGCTCTTCGTCCCAAATGATCTTCTTTTGTCTCAATTGGATCCGATGTTCCGTCTCTTTCTGCTGAAGTGTATCTGAAATGCAAATTCAAATCATAGTTAACGTCAAAGTAATGAAGTGAGTGATGAGTAATAATTACGATGTCTTCGCAGCCCATAAGCGACTCCAGTGAGCAGTAGAGACCACCGGCAGAACTGATCCCATGAGATAACAACAAACAAACCATTAGTTCATTCATTTGGTCTCCAATTAAATTTACTAATCGATGGCAGACTTACTCTAATGAATGGCGAGACCCTTAAGGGAGGCTTGAGTTCAACGGCAGGTAAATCCCATTTGGTGGCCATAATTGTCAATGAATGGGCGGATCAGCTCTTGTAATGCCTTAACCTTCAGAAGCAATCAATTTGTTATTGAGTTTGCAATGAAAGCCACACAAAGGGGTCGTTCACTAATTGCTACTCAAGTCACCGCTCAATGCAATGCATTGAATGCCCTCTCATTGCAGACTATATTTCATTCATTCATTCATTCATTCATTCATTAATTGATTCACATTTTTGTCATTTTTTTAAATCAATTTTTTATGACAACTGTTGTGAGACTGAGTGCTGAAGAGGTGTGGAAGTGATTGAGTGATTGATTGGATGTGTGAATTGACATTGTGTTGAGAGCGGCAATCAATTGGCGAAGAGATGCCGACAATAATCCTTTTGGATGTCTCGCTGTCGATGTGCCGAATGGTGTCTTTGAATGATAACCTCAATGACAACCAATTACTACAATCCCCACAACAAAGCCAACTCAAGAACTTAGCCATCCATGGATTGAATGCATTGCTTGACTACGAGTCCCAAAACGCCAAACTCGAGTTCACATCACTGATGGTGTTCTCGAGTTTGTGGCAGATATTGACGAAATTCACCCGCGATTACGATCAGCTCAAGAGTGCCCTCCAGAACATAGAGCTCTTCGACAAAACCAAATTCATTAATGGCTTGAGAGGCGTCAAGAATATGGTGGTCGATGAATGGGGTTCAGAGATGTCCTGTCAGGTGATACTCGTGACGGATGGCAACGCAGCCATCAATGCACACCTCATGAGTGCCTCCGATGGCAACGCAGTGGACGACACGACAGAGGAGGACATGGATGTGCACAGTTGGCCCCTTCCCTTCCCATTCCCATCCAAACTACATATCGTGTGCTTAACCACAATGAATGACAACTCATTCCAGACATCCCTTCCATTCTTCTCGAAACTCATTGAAATGAATTCCGGACCGAAGAATACATTTTGCGAACCATTTCTCGTGAATCATATGTATTCAGGAGGACAGGTGTGGGTCCCAGAAGGCACCCAATTGTCGTACAAATCAGTTCACAACTTATTCACCAAATTAGCCGAAACTAATTACCGGCCCTTTAAGGGTCGACTCCACTGCGGAATGTTGTCGTCACCCATAGCTCTATACCCGACGCCTGAGAACTACTTTCAAGTCAATGATTTCGAGACCATTAAAGCAGAGACCAGTGAAGACATCACTATTTGTGGGTTTATGGAGATATCAGAGGTGTCGAGCCCTCCCGTCCACTCCAGACATTTAGTGCTTCCATTGCAAGAATCCAAGGATGAGGTGAGAAAGTCTGCGTCCGTTATGATCGCAAATCCAAGCAATGCTTCCGAATGCGGATCCATTGATATGGAAGAGATGGTGTCCTCCATGTGCTCGGATGAGGGCCGGCAGCCATCGTTCTGTGTTCTACTTCACGGTAGTCTCAAAGTGGAGGGAATGGTAGCCATCTGTCAGGTCGGGACTCCCGACTGGTACGGAATGCTGTATTCGTGGGCCGACAGCAAAAAGAAATCAAATCTAATGCTATCGATGTTTAAATGCGGTTCCGATGCGATCGCATGGATTCCTAACCTCAAGAATCTGGGCTTTTCATCGCTAAGTATTCCCCAAACTGTGAGTGAAATCAATGAAATGAGTTCGAAGAAGAACTTCAGTCAGGGATGTGTGGTTTGGTTGAAGCAGTCGTTCCTCCAGTCGGACATTCAGAAGATCTTAAGACACGCCCGAAAACTGCCCGAAAAGACCGCAAACTTTTATAAAGAGTTGAATCGCTTCAGAAGGGCTGCCCTTTCGTTCGGANATAAAATGAGTGATAATTAGGCGAAGAATGGGAGGAATGGGCGAAACGATAGCCGGTCTGCTGATGGCAATCATACCATCGTTTTGTTACTTTCTGTTGGTCACTCTTGTCTTCGCATCCCTCGGACTGTCCATTGGTTTCCGAAAACTCTATATTTATGTACTTTTGACGATATTTGAGGTAATCGTTGACCACTTGTTCACCACTTGCTTGCCTTTTGTCTCACTTTGTTTCGGTCTATAGTTTGGCCGAAAACGTATCGAAAGGGAGAAGAAGTTGAAAAGTGAGGAAACGGATGACAGCTCTGAAGCGGTCGACAAATATAATGCCATTAATAGTATTAACGGTAAAAGAGTTGATGTGATCGGCGGTGATGTGAACGGAGGCAATAATAACGAGACGGACGACCACTCCAAACACCAGTCTCTGCACGAAATGGAGCTTCAGATCGATTGCGAGAAAAGAGACTTTCATTTGTCTGATGGCATGAATTTCATCAAAATAGGCATTGAGGCCATCGTTGACGATGAGGTCACCAAACGGTTCGCTGCAGAAGGTATTGATGCTCTCAATAGACCAATGAATCGGCTTTTGATTTCTATTTGTCTGTCTGTCTGTCTGTCTGTCTATGTCTTCAGAACTATTGTCTTGGAATCTGTTGACGCGAACCAATAAGAACTATCAGTACATATCTCTGCGGTTAACCATAATGTGGGGCATCGGATGTCTCATCAGATATATAATTTTGATGCCAACGCGTGTTATAATAACGATAATCGGGGTCTTTTGGTTAGTTCTGTGCACAGCAGTGACGGGATGTATACCTGATGGACGACTTAAACGCTACATCTACTGGAATGTTAGTCTCATGTGTTTCCGAATCCTTTCGCGAGCCTTCTCTGGAATCATTACATTTCATGACAGACACCATATGGCCAAAGAGGGCGGCATTACTGTTGCCAATCATACCAGTCCTATAGTGAGTGCATTCATGCAATTAACTGATTGTCACAACTGATGATCGTTTGTGCGAAGGATGTGGCGATTCTTGCCTGTGATAACTGTTACGCATTGGTTGGCCAAAGACAGGGAGGCTTTCTAGGAGTGCTTCAGAGGGCCTTAGCCCGCGCCACGTCTCACATCTGGTTCGAGAGGTTTGAGATTAAAGACCGCGAACTCGTCACCCGAAGGCTCAGAGAGCACGTGGAGGACCCGAATAAGTTGCCGATACTTATCTTCCCAGAGGGCACCTGTATTAACAACTCGGCGGTCATGATGTTTAAGAAGGGCTCCTTCGAAGTCGGCGGCAAAATATATCCCGTGGCTATCAAAGTAGGTTTCCCTTGCTTTCGGCCTTGTATTCAATGATTAATTGAATTGATTGCTCGCATAGTATGACCCGAGATTTGGTGACCCATTTTGGAACAGTAGTAAAAACGGATACATGTATTACTTGTTGATGATGATGACCAGTTGGGCCATTGTTTGTCACGTCTATTATTTGCCTCCAATGACCAGAAATGTCAGTTAAATGAGTTTTATTGACAATCAGTTGACTATAGCTTGCAATCATTTCTAACAGGAGGACGAAAGTGCTGTTGATTTTGCCAAACGAGTCAAGTCTGAGATCGCAAAGCGCGGAGGACTGGTAGACCTCGAATGGGACGGACAGCTCAAGCGGATGCAAGTGAAGACCGAGTGGAGGGCACAGCAACAGCACGAGTATAGCAAACGAATCAAAATTGATTGAACGAATTTATATACAAAATATTTATTTATTTATTGGTTCATACATTCCCAACAACTGATCGATTCAATCGAATATACAGTACTTATTATGAAATGATTTTATTCTCAATCTCTAAATACTCTGATTTCTAACTACTAGTCATGACTTTGATCTGAAAAATGTGACATTTTTGGAAAATTCTATGACTTGAATCTGTATTATTATTAAGTTTTATAAAATTAATTGTAGTGTAAAATAAATATAGTTTTAATTTAATATAGTATTACTGTAAGTGCCTTTTACAGTACAGTATTTGTTTTTATAAAATTTTAACAAATGGTAATAAAAATAATATAAAAATTTAGCACTTCTTTCGCGTGAAAGTCATAAAGTCTTGCATTCGTTTCCATTTACTCGATTTGTTTTCACTGTTGGTCTGGTTCTCGATGATGGTGTCGATCACAGGCAACACCTTCTCGGGAGAGTTGGGATCGTTGTCGGCAGCGTTGAGCGCACTGTTGGATGCGTTGATGGAAGTGATCTTCATTTTCCTCCTTTCGGCCAATTTCTTCTTTCCCGATCGCGTCCTCATGAGCTTTGACTTAGCCTTCATCATCACCACCTGATGTCTGCTCAGTGCTATGGAAGCGAGTGCTTCTTTGAGGCCCACGACTATCCGAACCACAGCTTTCGCCACATCCACTGGTGTTGCTAAGGGCGCCGACAGCATAGCCCAGTCCGACTCTGACACGCCGTTTGGACAGTCAAATATTTTACTGGGAACGTTATACTGACCACCGGCCGCACCTCCCGATGATATAATGGGTATAACAAAGTGGTCATTCCATATGAATTCTTCGGCTTCATGTGCAGCGCCTAAAAATTGAGATTATTTTAATGGACTTTCACTACCATTCCCTACCAAATATTGTCACTAAGAGCACAAACCTGGTCCCCCTTCTATTATTATACCTATGATTGAAAGTAAAATCATATTAAAATATACACTAATTATTTATTTACTAAACCATCATACATGTATCCAACAGCCTGGCCACTGAACTAAGAGCACAAACCTGGTCCCCCTTCTATTATTATACCTATGATTGAAAGTAAAATCATATTAAAATATACACTAATTATTTATTTACTAAACCATCATACATGTATCCAACAGCCTGGCCACTGAACTTTCCCGCTCTCGAATGGATTGCCCCAAAAAAATAGTCTGTCCATAAGGAACCGCTTCAAAAGAGCCGTCACTATTTTGTCGACACTTACTGCTGAAATCCTAATACATGAATATTTCAATGAAAATATGTTATGTTAAGAACTTGTGGTGAATGTTGTGATCATGTATGATATGATTACTTCTGAATCCTTTTCGGGAACGATGTGTACAACTGATGACTCGAAAGAGTTGGGCGTATTTTCATTGGTTTTACAAATGAGTTGTGTTTGACAGGCGTTCAGTCGGGACTCATGGAAAGACTTGGCCACTAGATCTCCGGCCCCATAGAAACCACTCGTCATTACATTCACATTCTTCACTTTAGCCAACTCTACGCCCAGAGCCTGACATATTTCTTCAGAGCGAGGGTTCTGTAGTTTTGTACTAAAATACAAGACAAGTGAATATGAATAATCATAGGGAATTGAGTACTAATACCTTCCCACTACATAAACACAAGTTTCAAGTACTGGAAGATTTTTCTTCATGAATCCGATCAAGTATTGGATTTTCTGCTCGAAGTCATCTTCTGGTGCTTTGATCGACGGGTCGAGTGTTCTCTTGACTCGAGATTTAAGTAATTCATCGAAACGCGGATTATTCACGTGCTGTACATGTCGTATACAATGATTAAAAGAAATTCATAATATTATGAGAATATAATAGTTAACTGACAAGAGTTCCGTTCTCTTTAACCAGATTTGAGAACCATTGGGGGACTGAAGTGGAGTTCACATCACAACGAATTAAAATCATTTTCTTTCGGTGTTCACAATAAAAGACCAGTTGTTGAGATGTTCTCGACTTATAATAGGCTTCGGAGCAGATTATGATGACTACTTCGGCAGAGTTGATCTGTTCCTGAAATGTCTTCATTCGATCCACTTTTTCAGGTGTTAGTGAAGATAAATGATTCGTTTCACTGGATTGGGATGTCATTCGAGTTAATGGTTTCTTGGGTTCGATAGTAAGGTCCGCATTGGGGGGCAGGGATTTCGGGCGCTGTTTGTTATTTCTCTTCGTTTCTATGATATTTCGAGCGAGACTTTGAAGATCTTTGTACTCATTGCCATCAGTGAAGACATTGCCATCAGTCTCCGATCCCTCATCAATGGTCGCCAAATGATTTGGAGTAAAAGGCGGAGAATTGTTAGTCAAATCTTCATCAATAAGACTTCCATCGGGGAGATCAGTAGAGCACCAGACGTTGTATTCATCAGAAAAATATGATTTAATCTGAGAGACGACAGTGCTTTGTTGGGGATGTGCGACGATTACAATCAATGGCTTATCTTGATCCTTGTCTGACTCCTTGGGTCCGTCAATCATTTCCAGTGCTCTTTGTGGTGCCGGAAGTGCTTTGATTTGTTCGGAATGAAACAATTTCTTCTTCTCAATCTGTTCTGATATGAGTTGTGAAACCCACTCCCTATGCTTTTCGTGCCACGACTTCACCAAATCAATCTTCTCAGTTGGACCCTCTGTCCATATAAACCGATTCATTCAATAATTGTAAAACTTTTTCAAATCAAATCAAATTCATACCGGTATGTTCAGTACCTATGGGTCGACATGGAATATACCTAGAGTTCAAGTGATATCAAATTGATTATTCATTTCTGTAAAGAATCCAATCAATTGGATACTAACTGAGTTGTTGCGAACTGTATGGCTAAACAATCCGGTGGCCAGGTGTCTAATCAAAATTTAAATATTTTATTATATTAGAGTTTATCCCACAATAGGATTATTATCAAATATCAAATATACAAATACCCAGAAAATTGATAGGAATTATTTCTTTATTTAAAATGTCAGCCAATTTAATCTGTGTTCAAAGATTATCACAATTATTAATCAATTATAATGGATTGCTAAATAATTTGCAAACTTCTCTATTAGTCCACTGAGTCATGCCATACATGGGGGTCACGAGTGGTACAAACACTTTACATCCTCTGACCGCTTCATTGAGTGAGTCCTGCCAATCACTGCCCGTTTGGATTTCGTGTACATCCTATTCAGTACACAAATTCATATCATTTTTTAAAAATTTCACATCAATTACAGTCAAATTTTAATTAGTTAAAGTTAATTATGATATATCATCAATTAGATACTGTATATAATAGTAATTAGTAATTAGAGTTAATTTATTTTTAAAAATAAATTACAGTTAACTAGGATTATAGGATTGTTTTAAACTTATTAGAATTTTAGTCAACTACTGTATAGGTAATGTAATTAAAAGGGTTAATAAAACCATGTGATCAAATGGAAACTTATGGTAAGTTTATACAATGAAATAAAAAGTAGTACCAAGTATACACTGAATCCCAATTGTCTCAATTTTTGTTTTAAATCAATTGCGTGTTGAGCCGCTTCTTGTCGACAATAGGATAACATAACCCATCCCTTGCTAGGTGTTAGTAAATCCTTTGATTTAATCCGAACCACTTTACTTTTCACTAGAGTTTGTGTCTGTGTTTGTCTGATACTATCAATAAATGATATATTAAAGCAAATGAATAATTAATTTGAAAGATTAAAATTAGAATAATATAAAAAGTTTCCAATTATACCTAACATTAAAACCCTTTTTAAATGATTTGTTTTTGGAGTTCTTATCGGGAGAAATAACTCCGATTGAGTCGGTTTGTACCAAATCCACGGATTTGAATGTATTCATACCGGTAGTATAATAACTAACTTGTTGTGGGTCTTCATTGGCCTGTGGTTTACTGCCATTGATTGCCATAAGCTTTGATTGTGGCATATCATCAATGGGTCTATTCATGTCTCCATTTGAGACTATATTTGAAAGTTTTAAGGAACCGCTTCTGATGTATATGTTTTGATTAACTATAATATCCCAAACTGATAGCTTGGGCTCCTGGTTAGTAGCCACTGGCCATCCATTTCTCTCAATGAATGTATACTCTATTAACTTATTCTTTAAACCTATCTCTTTGAGCTGATCATCAATTGTATCTCTGAGTTGTCTCAAAGACCATAAATAGTCAACAAATATGAATCCATAACACTCTCCATTCGTATTAAGGATCCCTAACCGCGGCTTATCTTTAAATAAAAGAAATAATTAATTAGATTATAAGAAAATTACAATAAATTTTCTCTCTCTCTCTCTCTCTCGTGTAAAAATTAAATAATTTACCAAAAGTTTTACGAATAGTGATGATATTATTTTGACCGATTATATTAAAAGCGAATATTTCGTTCTCTTGCTTCCTCAATATTGGCCATCTGTTTAGAAATTAAATTTAAATAAAGTTAAGCAATTTTAATCTTTAATTTACAAGTGTCTAAAAATAAGTTACGAAATTATTATATACCGGTAAGTTAGAATTTATCGATAACGTTAAATTATCAGTGATTTAGAATTTGTGGATTCTCAAATAAATCCTCAACCAAAAAACTAAATTACTTTAATAAATAATTTACAAACATATTTGTGATTTAAATAATTTATTATTTAATTAAAAATAAAATATATTATATAAAGAAAAAACACGAAAACACAGAAAGAATAAATGTATGGAAGAAATGTTAAGACAAGATAAAGATAATCTCAGCCCCTATAGGAATCCCGATCTTTCCATTGAATACTCAACTGTCCAGAGTCTATCATTTTTCAATATTAATAGGACGTATTGAGAAAATTTGTGATTAACTTCATATATTTTTACTTTAATAGTTTTGATCTACAAATTGGGATGTATTAATGATTATTATTAGCAATTCAACGGGCTAAATTACGTAATTCCTATATGTTTAATTAATATCTTACATTATACCATAACTCTTATATTATTATTAAAAATTAATATAAAAACTCCAGAATTTTGTAATACAGTAATTCAATATGATGCTACTAAATTCTAAATCATAATCTAATATTAATCTTTAATTTAATTATCTAGTTTAATTAAATGTTTTCAAAATAAAATTAAGCATTATTAGATACAGTATGTAATTAATTAATTAATTAAAATAATTTATAGTATATTTATAGCAATAAACTTATAGAATGTATAAATATTTCACTCAATCACTACAATATTTTTCACGTATATTTTATAG
>CAJPVJ010002912.1:0-11988 GCA_905397405.1 Oppiella nova
ATATTACGACCTTGAAATAGCAGCATTAAAAATAGTTATTTTATTATTTATCTAGACATTAATTATACAGTATATTCAGTATATTAACATTTTCAAATATATCATAAACTAATTATAATATAAATTATTAAGGAAGTAAAATATTTATAATAATTATTGTCGTTGATATGACTGTTATCATTGTTACTATGGAAGTGATTGATAATATTTATTAAATTATTTTCAAACTGTATATCTCTTAACTTTATACGATAGGCGCTCATTGGGAAAATTATCGATAGTCCATATTATAACCTTTAGCACGTAGTATATTATTAAAATGAACAGGTATCGATTAATATCGACTATCCCAATGAGCGCCTATCGTATAAAGTTAAGAGATATATATATAATATAAAATTATTGTAGTGATAACACTTTTTGATTACTTTAATATAATATAGATGGAGCAAGCAATAGGAATAAATGATTAATAAAGTAATATTTATGGGTATTTAATTAAATGCTACTTTAATCTTTAATTTTTCAAATAAACTTTAAAATACTAGTGTTGTAAATATTTTTAATTTTAATTCAAAATAAATGGTTTAACTTAGGACAGCATTATTTATTAGAAGTAAAATTTGTAAAATATTAATCTAATTAGTTTTAAATTAATTTAAACGTGCTCATTTAGATCTATATGAGTCAATTAAGTGTCAATTTGGACTTGGTAAACATAAGGATATTAAACGACTGATAATAAATGATTTTAAATACAGTAAATAAACAGTAATTATTTAAATAGATTTAATGTAATTGGTAATTTAATCTAACCTGATCTACTGTATATGTCACAATTGAAAATTCATTTATAGATAAATTAAAGTGAGAAAATCAAAATGTTTGGAATATACTAATCTAATTGATAACATTTTAAAAGTAGTGCATTATAAATTAATACAGAAATTCTGTGTTTGATTTATAATAAATTACATTTTCACAAACGTTTTTATCTCATATTCACAAAATAATATTTAAACAATGTCATATTTTTTAGTCAATTAGAATATAAATATATTTAAATACAGTGTAAACCTCATATACAATACTAATGAGAAACAGTACAATTAGCAAAGTTACCATCATCATCCAAGTGAGTTCCATCTAGACAAGTAAATCCACTTATCCGATCAAACATACTATGTCGCTTGATCCAATACGAGCGACAATCTTGGCAATCGAAATCACCCACATACCGATGCTCAGCGAATATATTGTTTTTAATATTAGCCTGGAAAAATGATAAAAATGCGTTTTCTGGCAAATATACTAGCTTATCACGTTGCACTGACAAATTAATTGAGGTTGGTCTATTAATGCCATCAAACGATCCCGGTGCAAAGCTATTGCCAGTAAGAGAGTTTTGAAAAAAGTATATGAGCAGGCTAGTATTCGACGGTGTATCTATTGCGAACGCGTTATGGGGTATCTGATCTATCTGGCTACTATGCAAATATAGCGTTTTAATATTGTGCAAATATTTAAATGAGTTTGAACTCAGTGTTTCACCATTGTTCATTACGAAATACAATATCTCAAGATGTTTATTAACATCAGTAAATGCACCTGGTGGTATTTTGACATTACCATAGTCACTTATGAATTCAATGTCAGTAGCGTTGACAAAATTGTTAATCACGTCAAATATGGTGCTAGCGTTTAAACGTGGATTATATACAAAAGTCACTTGATTAGTTACTTGATACGTGTCCGTGAACGCCATTGGATCAATATGAGCAAGATTAGATGCCAGCCTAATATCAATTGAATCGAATGTAATATCTCGAAACGTGTTGGCTTTGAGCTCGGTCACTTTGGTGTAGTTCAAAGTAAATGCGTCAAACCGTTTCTGTTTAGGCGTAAGTGTTTCGCTCAGCGTTTTAAACATTGACTGTAAATCGATGTCCAAATCACCGTAACATTCAATACGATTATACTCACACCCTGTGCATGGTAAGATTACTTTTGGATCAGGGCACTCGCAACGACTGTGTTTGGTATTTATTATAGTAATAATTATTATAGCTACAAAATTAATTAATTAAAAAATTATATCAGAAATAATAATAATGTTATACTCACTAGTTAGGTATTGTATGACTTTCATAATTAATTATTTATTGTTATCTATTTTAAAAATAATTGTTTAATACTAGGTAATATATTTTATAAAATAGTGAAGTATTTATATTGTTTATATAAGATATTTTACGTAACTGGATATGAACCTTTTATCTACTTATAGATTCTTAAACTAAGTATAAGTGATAAATAGTTTATATTGAGTAAATATATGTATAGTAAAATACACTAGTATAGTAATACAGTACTGTAGTAATACTTATTTGATAATTTGAACTATATTTCATAATAACAAACTAATAGATTTTATTAAAGCATTAGTTTGTAAACAGATAAATAATTTAATTTTTATGTGTAATTTGTATTAATAGTTAATTATCGTATTGCTTTTAATATAGCACATTAATTAAACTATTTTATAAAATAAATTTTTGTAATGATTAAAATAGTTTTATTTAGGAAATTTTTATTTAATTTGCAAATTAATGTAATTTAATTGGAATATTTTACCAAGAATAAAACAGAATATACATATTTTTAAAAAAAAACATTTATGCATTCATTAACATAACGATTATTTGTGATTTTAAAACAGATAATTAAACAATTTAGTTTTTGATAGATAAAATTTTAATAAAAAAGTATTCTCATTATCAAATGAAATAAATGTATCTAGATCACAGTTAAGTTGATTACATGGTAAACTCCATTTGTTAACCCCTGTTAATAATTCACTTGTATCAGGTCGACTATTAGTATGATAGCTTATCATTTGAAATGCAATTGTTGCAAGCTCATTTTCATAAGCCTCGAATGTCCTATTCCTATGAAAAGTATTTAATTATTTATATAAATTTAGTCAATTAAGAAGGTACAGTAGAATAATATAATTACATAAATTCCATCATGATGATGATCATTTGTCCAAAACTATAAATATCTGAACAAGGTTTAAAATTACCAAGTATCGCTTCAGGCGCCATATAATTAAATGTTCCAGGGCATCTAGTATCCTCTATCGTAATTCCATCAAAATAAGTTGCTAGTCCAAAATCCCCTATTTTTAAATAATGATTGGTTTTTGCGTTTATATCATACATGATATTTTTGGGAGTAAAATCACGATGCACAATTCCCTGTTCGCAATGCAAATAATGTAGCCCATGTAATAACTCGATAAACATTTCGGATAAAATAAAATATTCAATTTTCTTTTTGTTTATATCTGACATATTGACAAACAACTCCTTGATCTTGGAAGAAACTTGCTCAAAATTGTACTCATAATATTCCATTTGAATGTATAATGTAGAATAATATGAATGCCATGATGAAATATGTTTTACTATAAAGTCACTGTCAACTAACCGCGTCATAATATCGACCTCGCCAAATATTTTTGCTAGATAATAAAATTAATATAAATATTTAATTATGATTTATAAAAATTTACCTTTATTCAAATTTTGTAACGGAATTGATTTTATAGCGTAAACTTTCTTGTCAATTTTACTAAATACTTTATGTACAGTTCCAAAGCCACCTTGCCCAATTAATCCCAGTAAACTAAAATTTTCACTTTGATAACCCCATAAATAATTTTTGTTTTTATTATTTTGTCTGTAATATCTTATTCCATACCAGACAAATATTAAAAATGGTATTAAAAATATAATCAAGGTAATTATTATAAACAATATTTTAGATAGAGGTGTTGATAATAAAGATGTCGTTTCATTTAAATCATTGAAATCGGAGGGATTCATATCAATGAGCATTTTATCATAATTTTTACAGTATGCGTTAATAATATTTTCTTTAGCATTTAATGCTTGATCAAAATACCAATTCAATTCGTTGAACGTGCAATTAATATCATTGTTATTGAAATTAATTTTTACTCTCGATGACTTTTCGGCATACTGACGAAATACCCTTTCCGGTATTTTAGTAATATTATTATCTTTCACGTCAATAATAATATTACCATGTTCATTGTCAATCGACAGATTTAGATAGGCAAATTCATCTTCTTTTAATTGATTTCCCGACATGTCAAATGCCAAATTAAATTTATTCGAAAATTTAAGGCTAGCTAGGTAATAGTGGTTTCTGCTAACGCAAACAGACGTTAATTTTGTTAGACCTTTAAATATATCCGGACCAAGTTCAAGTCGTTTGCCTAAATTAGTATCTTCCGTGATGTCAAAGGAGATATCTTCTAAATTAGGATAGTGATTTAAACTTATATTGAAATAGATGAAGTCTATCACCAGGGTCAGTTTGATGATTTTATCCGAATTGAAGGATAACAGTTTCGTGACAAAACCTCTATGGCATGTTGTAAATTTTAAGCGTTTAAATGATGTAGCGACTATAGTTTCAAAAGGTCCAATATTATTAATGTCGTAAAAGTTAAAATCGTTTGTCGTAATATGGTCGAATGACAGATTAGTTTGCGAGACATTACTAAACTGTATCAATCGAAAATGTGTATTGCTTATGTGTGGTACCATGTTTGTATCTTCGCAATATAACTCATGACGTTCACAACGACAGCCTAGACTTCCGGATGGTAATGGACAAGTAAATGGCTCGCATAATGTATAATTTTGTTCATTAATTATTAATATTAATAGCCATTTAAACGAAATAATTTTTTTAAACTTTTCTAGATGCATTTTATTAATTTTAAGTATTTGATCAACAAAATATGTAAAAATAATTATTAATTTAGTGAATTCAAAAATACATGTCACTTATACTGGTATAATATTTAATAAGGTAATGTAATGTTAAGTATAAAGTAGTATTATAGTAAAGTAAATTTATTTGTTTATGTGCAGCATTACTAATAATAAATGATATGATATTTTGTTTTATGGCAATGTTACTGTTTTTAACATAACTTATTTGAAGTCAATATAAACATTTATAAATTTTATTACTATGAAATACTTGTTTACTTCAAAAGATTAAATAAGATAAACATGTAATATATTAATTAAATCTACCTTTACAAATTCACATATAATTATAAAAACATTTTATATGCCATATAATATGTTAATATATAAATTGCTTGCATGGTATACTAGGATATTAAGCAAAATTCCTACTTATACATAATTTGTATATCTATTGTGTAATATTACAAATACCTTTAAAGTTTAACTTCTTGCTTACTACATTATAATTATAATTAAATGTTAGATAAATTGGGTTCTGTTGCTAATTTCTATTCAATTTCTAGATAATTAGAAATTATTATTTTTTTGTTCGATGAACTTGATTCATTTTATTTTTTAAAGTTTTTCATGAATATTTAAAGTAATTATAATTATTATACCGAAACTAATGATAATTAATTACATTATATTTTGAACATTATTATTTTTGTCTAATAATAATAGCTTATAAGAATATTTTATATATCAGGAGAATTCAATTCAATTCAGTTTAATTCAATTCAGTTTATCTAAAATACATATTCTGTAATATTCACCAATGAATAAATTACTTATATCTAATCAATTTGTATTTTATTACATGTTTACAAAAAATAATTATTGCAATTATATAATAATTATACAGTCATACTTAAAGTAATATTCATAAGTAATGATTGAGTAAACTGATTCACTATTGCTTCATTTTCTATAAAAGTTATAATTAGTCTCAATGTTTCAATAGTTTATAAAAATCAATATATTATGATTATCAAAAAATTATTACGGTCGGATTATAGCCTTAAATTGTATTTTTCTAATTTGAAAACATTGTTTGTAACTTGTGTATATTTTATCTAACGTTGATTAAATGGACAAGTTGAGTAAACTAGCTAAAGTTATATCAGCGACTTATATATAAATAATTGTTAATTACAAGGTAATTTATATTATAAAATAGTTAAGTATTTATATCGCTTATATAAGATATTTTACGTAACTGGATATGAACCTTTTATCTACTTACAAACTCTTTAAGCCAGGCGATAAATAGTTTATATTGAGTAAATATTGAATAGTAAAATACACTAGTATAGTAATACAATAGTAATAATTGTTAGATAATTTGAACTGTATTTCATAATAACAAACTAATAGATTTGATTAAAATGTTAGTTTTTAAACAGATAATTAGTTTAGTTTTATTATGTGTATTTTGTTTTAACTATTATTTATCATATTGCTTTAATATAACAAATTAATTAAGTTATTTTATAAAATATATTTTTATTATAATAAAAAAGATTTTTATTTATGAAATTTTATTTATTTTTCAAATTAATATAATTTAATTAGTATATTTTACCAAGAATAATACAATGAATACAAAATTTATTGAACATTTATGCATTCAATTAACATAACTATTGTGTTTTTAAAACAGGATTAAACAATATAGTTTTTGATTTATAAAATTTTAATAAAAATGTATTCTCATTATTAAATAAAATAAATAAATCTGGATTACAATTAAGTTGCTTACATGGTAAACTCCATTTGTGCATCCCTGTTAATAATTCACTTGTATCAGGTCGACTATTAATATGATGGCTTATCATTTAAAATGCAATTGTTGCAAGCTCATTTTCATAAGCCTCGATTGACCTATTCCCATTAAAAATAAGTAATTATCATATTAACAAAACTCACATTTTTGTTTGATATAATATAGTTATAAATAAATGCGAGTAAAACTGTAACAATAATTAATCAAATTGTTTATGCCATTTTGTTTAATTTAATTATTATTTATAAAATCAATCAAAATTATAATTTATTATAAATATTATTTTGTCTATACTGTATTTATAAATTCTAAATATATACTATATTTTGTGACTTGTTTTTAAAGTTTTATAATAGATTTTAAAAGTAACTTAATATATAAGTTTTGCTAAAATATTTTATTATAATGATAAAAGTGGTCAATTATTTTGTATAACAATAATTTTATTACAAATTTTGTTACAACAAAGTATTATGAGACGAGTGATGAGTCTAATGGCGCTCTCGATGGCTATCCTTGCGATGCTTTACTACGCGACCACTCAATCCAATGACACCAACGAAAAAATGATGGCTTCTGTCACTCAATCCATAAGGGGTTCGCCGATCGGACAGCAAGTCATGTGTTCTCAAGACTATAACGAAGACAGAGTTTAGTTCCCGTCTTGTGCTCCTCAAAGATGCGGACGTTTTGTGTCCGATTCGATGGTCACTGAATCGGAAGTCAAACACTTGTTGTCAGTCGCGAAGAAAGGCTTATCATTGGGCGGCGCTTCGGGCAGCATATCTACCCTCAACTTACATAAGGGCGACCTATCGATGGCAACTAATTTCGTAAATATCTATAAACTCATTGAACGTCAACAACAAACGGAAGATGACATCAAAGAGCTGTTCACCGAAAAAGACTTAGAAGTCTACAGACGGGTGACCAATAAAATCCGCGAAACGATTGCCAGTCATTTCGGCATCTCTTCGGCTCAGCTCTACTTAACGACTAATACTTTCTTTCGACGAATTACAGCAAAGAGACCACAACCCAGACACGACTTCTATTGGCGCCGACACGTCGACAAAAGTGAAATAAAGATGGTTCAGTTCACTGGTTTGCTATTTATGTCGACATATGGCCCGGACTTCTCGGGCGGACGCTTTATATTCAAAGACGAGATGTCGAACACAACAATTGAGCCCAAGTTGGGAAGAGTGGCGGCGTTCACGTCGGGCGCAGAGAACCGGCACTTCGCCGAGAGGGTCACCTCTGGGACCCGATATATACTGCTTATGGGCTTCACGTGTGACCCTATGTTCGCCGCCAAAGACCTGCAGATTCTTAGACCGCAGACATGCGCTCAAACATTTTGTTCTCTGTATAAAATAGGCTGTCCAACCTTGAATTTACCTGAATTCCAATAGATATTATCAGACTGACCAAGTGGACACTATTGGGGTCATATATTTTTATATAACTGTATTAGTACTGTAACAGTCATATGGAAAACATAGATGAAAGTCTTTTTTGTATTACCTTCTCTCACAAGTCAGATGATAACAAATATTTTGACATTTTTGATAAAAAAAATAAATAATTAAAATTTTTATAATACTAAACTTTTAAGGACAAATTTATTAGAAAAAATAATAATTTTAGTACATATGATAGTTTTAATAAAATATTTATTACAAAGCCAACAAATATATTAATTACAAATAAAGTATAATAATCTAAATACAAACATTAGAATTTATATAATTAAATAAAATAAAAACTTTTTATTGTTTTAATATGTTACTATTGCTAAAACATCTATTTTAATAATAATTATGGTTTTGCCCATTATAATCTTGAATACAAATCCCAGTAAAATATAAATATTATAAACTAGTTAAACACTTTTAATAATTTTGTCATATTAATTATAATTGAGTAAACTGATTCATTTTTGCTTAATTCACTTTAAAATTATAATTATTCTTAATGCTTCATTACAGTTTATAAAAAATAAAAATGTTCATCAAAATATTTTTACAGTCAGTTTGATTATCATAGCCATAAATTGTAGTTTTCTAATTGAAAACATCGTTTATAACTTGTGTATATATTATCAAACTTTTATTAAATGGACCAATTGAATAAACTAGCCAAAATATTAGCGATTTATTTTTTATATCAGTAATTTTTTTAAAATTTTGTATTGTTATTATAATTAATATCATTTTATTAATATGACATAAATTTATAACATTTTAACGAACCCATGTTTCACTAAGATATCTATGTTTTAGTTACAAAATAAACTTTCAAAAATAACTTAATTTTATTGTCTATAAATGTTATTATGTTTAAATGAACCCTGTAATTATATTGAAGCTTAGTTGTAAGATTTCTATGATATTTATTATAAGAAAAACAAAATGATCCGGGTAATAACTATTTTTAAAAACAAACAGGTAATATGCTCAAAAATAAACAGTTTAATTTTATTTCAACATACAAGTATATGAAGTGGCATATTTTTGTTCTACCATGTTATATTATATATTTATATCTATAGCCTATAGGTGAATAACAAAATAGACTTTCAAATTCTAAATTACTATAAAATTTATAATGTTTACAAAGCACACTATAATTATATTAATGAATAATTGTAAGGCATTTATTATTTCCCTTACCTAAATAATTTGAAATATAAATACATGTATCCTCTTTTATTGTAATCTTTAACTAGATCAATTTTGTGTGTGTGAGAGAGGGGTATTATAGTGAGAGGCATAATGAAATTCATGTTTAAAGCCTGGTTTCAACACTTGTTAACACTCTTGGCACTCGTGGGTCACCATTAATACTGCGATTGCTTCGTAGATGTTGTTTAAAAACAATTCCTTGAGGGAGTGGGTTGGCTACCCCTGTCCCAGATGTTAATCTTAACATTTTATTTAATTTAATATCAAAAATATTTATTTGTAACTAAACCCTTCCCTGTTTACATTCAATATGTGAACAGTTTTTCATAAAAACCTTTTTATGATTAATTAAAAACAAACTTTAAAACATTTGTCCATTTGTTTCTAAATAAAATTACTTTAAACCCTGGTCATCAGATTAAAAGAGCTGTATCATGTCTCAAATATTCTTGAACATTTTCCAGCTCATGTCACGTTTCACACGCCTCTTAGCCTTCATTATATTAATGGGCAATATATGGACGACCAGATCGTGCGCCGGCATATCCGGAAAGAGTCAGATATTGTTTGCCATGGCCTACATCACCAGATATTGTGACTTCTTTATGCATTATCACCTTCTTTACCACACCCTCTATAAGGTATGGGTCATCGGCTCATTGTTCACTCAATCCATTTAATCAATATATACCTCGATGTCCAACAGATAGTATTAATCGTCACCTCTTTGGCCACTCTATACCTAATTTACGCGAAATTCAAGGCCACTTACGATCGAAATCACGACACCTTTCGCATCGAATTTCTCTTGATTCCGGTCACCCTTTTAGGTCTGTTAGTCAACCACGAGTTCACACCTATAGAGGTAAGCCATGCGAGCATATTGCGGAAAACTGTTGAATAGATTGATGCCATACCCATACATGTAGCGCCGGCATTGACTTTTGTAAGGCAGTGAAGTGTTTTTAAAAGGAAACTATTGTGACTTATAATTACACTTCCCTACCTTGAAAATGTCAATGCCCGGGGGCCAACATGTATGCGGTGACACAGTTATGGGTGCAGGTGCTGTGGGCATTCTCCATATACCTGGAATCGGTGGCCATTTTGCCGCAACTTTTTATGGTGTCGAAGACGGGCGAAGCCAAGACCATAACCTCTCACTATCTGATGGCGTTGGGCTCATACCGGGCCCTATATCTCATGGACTGGATGTGGCACTACTATTTCTACGGCCATTACGACCTGATCGCCATTGGGGGCGGAATTGTCCAAACAGTCCTCTACTGTGACTTCTTCTACCTATACATCACTCGGGGTTTGTGTCCATACATTGATTACTCAAAAGATTGCCATTTATGATGAAATGTATGCCTTTTTAACAGTGATTTGGGGCCGCACTCTACTACAGTGTGATGAAGTGTAGTGTCTAAGTGTAGGTGCGTTTAGATACTGGTAACACACACACACACCAAAGCAATACCGATACACCATTTTTGTTGACTATTAAACTTATTAATAAATTTTTGTTTTTAATTTGATTTAAAAATAATTTCTCGATTTCGTTATCTATATAATAAACATTGTTTTCCTATGTTTTCGTGTATAATAAAACTTATTTAGTTAAAAGTTTTTAATTTAATATGATATTATTTACTTAGTAAATATTATGGTCATTATTATTCTCAATGTTTTAGTACAATGAATGCAATAATATGTTTATTAAAAATTATATAATTTAAATGTCAATTTGATTTGTTGCTAAAAAATAATATTTATTGATAAGTTACAAACATAAATGTATTTAAAACAAATTCATTAATATTTTTAAAAATTATATTTTAAATTAATAAATATTATTTGTACGTTCTGGAGTAATAATATTATCATGATGAAAAATTCATGGTAAAAGTTCTTGACATTTACCACCCGAACAATAAAGTCCCGGGCAACATTGATTTACATTAGGATGTGTACTTGAACATTTTGCATTAACGTTTTTGCACTTTGCAGCTAAAAACAAACAATTTTAATTTTTAAAATTTTTATTAATTTCGTTAATAAAAGTAAACTACCTGTGTACTGAATGTACATGAACATTACTGTCATCGTGATAAGTACCACCAGAAACTGTACTTTTCTAATTGAAAACATCGTTATTAGCATTTTGTTATAGTTTGTCAAACTTTGACTAGCTAGACAAGTTAGCAAACATATTTTTATTTCAGCTACTTGATTCTTTATATATAATTATATATTTCTTTAATTCTTTATATATAATTCTTTATATTAAATTAAAATTAAAATTCTTTATACTAGTTGAAAATTTTGTTTTTATTTTTGCATCGTTTATATTATTAATATGCAAGGCTGAAAATAGCAGTGAAGTTTATTTTTCGTAAAATATTTCACCACTCATATCCTTGTTAATGTGACATGCAACAATTTAGCACAATCATGTTGCAACATTTATGCATAGGGCTGCTAACAATTTCAATTGCCTGGGAGGAAAATATTCAAAATTGAGCCTGGCCAGGAGGACACTGGAAGGACAAAATTATTAAAAACTTCCAGTCCCGCCATTGAACTCACGGTAACAGTAATACCAGTCCCTTTGTAATATTCGTTTTAACAGCATTTCCAGTGCCGCCATTCAATTCAC
>CAJPVJ010002914.1:0-11984 GCA_905397405.1 Oppiella nova
ATTTAATAATATATTTCTCATTAAATTAAATTTTTCTTTTGCTTAACGTATCGATCGTATCGTTAAAAGAGGTTATACAGTGAGAGAGAGAGAAAATTTTAATTAGAGATGAATAAACAGAATTACAGAATATGAGAGAGCATGATAAAGTATACTAGGGAGATAATATGAGAGAGTATACGAGAGAGTATGAGAGAGAATGAGAGGGAGAGGGGTAGGAGAGCGAGCGAGAGAGAGAGAGGGCTTACACATGGAGTGGCGCTGTTGTGCATATGCGCTGTACTCACTGTTATGGGTATACCTATCGGCGTTGTAAGCGCCGTACGGAATGCCAGTTCGCGTTCAACTCGCTTACAATACAGTCAGTCAGTACAGTGTGTTTCGCGATCGCAGTGCACGTTATTCTCGTATACCGTGTGTATTCTCATTGAGAGTATAAAAAGTTCACTGAGCATATATCGCTCGCCCCCTAATACAATCCCTTACGAAAAAAAATATTGTGACAAAAGTTGCCAAAACTTACATAAAAACTTTGTTCGTGTGGACACTACCCGTGCTATATATGTGTGTATGTGTTCAGAAACAGTGCGTTTAAGTACCCTGGTATGATAGGGTAACCTTGCTCATAGACACCGCAAACTCTCGAGTAAACTTTTGCCAAACTTATACCATAATCACAATTATGTTGACTCAGTTGTACAGCGGGTTATTACCCGCCGGCGCTCACCACCATCAGCACCACCACCACTACAACCACTACTCGTCGGCGGCCACCCACCAGTCCCTCATCGGAACGGTGGGCCCCCTATCGCCGACCGCTCACTACCCCAAACCGTTGGCCATATATATCAAGGACTTTGGCAGCGGTTCCGACGATACGAACTCTAACGAGTCGTCGGCCAGTAGTTCGCTGTACGCGAGCGCCGGTAGTCGCGCGTCGCCGACCGACGGCTCGGCCAGTGGTGAGGCGGTGCTTGACCTGACACTACCCGCCCGTAAGCGGGCCTCAGCCGGTGATAAGGACTCGCAGCCGAGCTATAAAAAGTCCCTGATCAAACGATATTGTAAGTTATATATATATATATACACATATATTTTGATGCCTAGCTACTATTTAAACATTTTAAAATGTTTTAAAATTTTAGTCAAATGTTTAGTGAACTTGAGAGCGAGTGGGAGGGTGTGTGAGTGAGTTAGTGTGTGTGTGAGAGGGATAGGGAGAGCTTGAGGGATAGGGAGAGAAATTGTGAGAGAGCTATATAATGAGTGAGTGCGAGAGAGAGAGAGAGCCTGTGTGCGAGGTGACCCACTGGCCGACTAATTAAAATCTCACTCTCACTCTCACTGTATAACCTCATAACATAGATTTGAAGGGATAGTGAAATACGGTTCACAACACATATGTATATCCATTATATACCGTATATACGATATATATTTGCGATACGCATTCATATGCACACACATTGGTGTAGTAGTTGTATTGTAAAACTGTATGAATATGTGTGTAAATACAACATAATTTTACTTTTTTTTCGATGATAGGGTAGTATACTGTATGCCAGTGCCAGAGATTGGGAGAGAGAGAGAGAGATTTCTATTTAGTTAATCATGAAACATGTTTGCCATTGAGAATATATATCAGAATTGTTTCATAGCTATGTGTTAAATATAATTAATACAAATAATAAATAGGTATTAAGCACTTTAGTGTGTTATATAATAATACGAGTGATATATTCTGTGTATATCTCAATATTAAATTCCTATTCAATAATTAATTACATTATATATGCCTTTAATTGACACGATATGCACAGCGTATATGATAATTATATACAAGCAGCATTTTTTGTGATTAACTCATTTGTATATTAAATACCTTTTAAATATTTATTACACGTATAATAATTTTTTGAGGAAATATTCGCTATTATATTATTTAACACCAGTTTCCCCCAATAACACGGCAAACTCCCTGTCCTTTACAACTTTGAGTATACACTTTGCAAATCATATAGGAATTAGACGTTTAATTACTATTTACAGCGAAAAAATCGTTTAATAAATAAGTAAAAAAGTTTTTTGTTTTAGTTTTTTTCACATAAAAATAAATAAAATTCTCACACATTTAAAACACTTTATATATTTATATATAAAAATGCTGTACATTGTATCGCGTGTTTTGTTAAATAACTAAATCATTAGTTTTATTTTAAAAAATTTCACTTAATTTTAATTCACATTAACACACAAAAAATAAAAAGTTTATTCAAAATACGAGAAACTATTATATGCTTTAAATACGATTGTATTTCTTGTTTAGGAAATTGTTTTTTAGATTTTTTTATTTTTTGTGTTTTATTTGCATTCATTTTTATTATATTAATATCATTTGAGAGTAAAAACAAAATTTTCAATAATAATTTTGTATTCAAATAAATGTTTTGTCACCAAAAAACTACTGACAATTAACTCGACTTTTATGTGCTCTCACTATCGGAGTCCTAATTATATTAATATTCAACTCAATCATAAAGTTTAGGCAATAGTTTGTGTCAATGAGAGAGTGAGTGAGAATCGGGAGGGAAAGTAGGAAAGGCATGCAAAAAATATTGAGGAATAGGAACAGTACCTAACAAAAACGGCTAATTAATACACACTCACACATACATACCTATACAGGTAAAATACCATAACATATACACATCCCAACCCATCCCATATAGAAATGAATGCCAAAAAATATTAGTTAATATTTTTCCTCTTTCTCTATAATATATTATATTTCGATATCAAAAAAGTTATTTACCATAAAAAATACGACATTTTTACATATAATATATTATATAATATGAAAATCAAGTGCCAATGAATGAAATAGAAAACTATTAAACTCTAGTGAACTACTAAATGAACACAACGTTTAGTTTTTATATGTATACTACAAGTATTTATTTTGTTTTGTTTTTTATAATGTTGGTAGTTTTACTTTTTTATATTTTTCTCTCTGTTCAAACTTTGTGTGTGTGTATTTGTTATACGATTTAGAAATATTAAGCAAAAAAAGAGAAATAATAAGCAAAATATTGTGCAATAATGACATTAACATTATGTAGTGTTTGACTTTTCTCTTTCTCTCTCTTACGGCTCTCTCTCTCTCTCTCTCTCTTTCAAACATACTTTTTATTTTGTTGTTTAGTCGTTGGTATTGAATGTGTATAATATTTATTACTTTGTCCTAATTTTTTGTAGCTTAAGTATGCTCTGGACTCAACACACATACTGTTATAATATTCTGTATATTAGAAAATTATAATACAATTTAGTAGTGTATTAAATATGAGAGGGAAAAAAGTTTTTTGTTTGCATATGTGAACCACAGCTAACTAACACACAAAATATTAGTGAAATATAAAACATATTTTACTCCCAATATTGATATATACAAGGAATTGGAAATAGTTATACATATATACAGTACTTTTTACAACATCCATGTGTGTATATCATAATTTGTGCGAGTTTAATAACAATATTATCGATTATTTAATGAATAAAACTTCAAGTTTCATTTCTATTTTAAAAATTTCTACCTTACTTAAATAGTTACTTATGATGTTCATAGGCAATTGAAAATCAATATTATTTTCCTAATGACTCCCATAGTCAACACCAGTAGTGTAACACTATTGCCGTAATATATCGGTGATAGAAATCTATACCTTATTTGAACACTTCCTCTGTGAATGAGAAACCCATACATAAGAGTATTACCGATAGTGTCGCACCACACATACGTATGCCATACACTAACGCATACCAGTGCTCCCGTAGCCTATGTATGCAAAAAGTTCATAATAAAAGGCAATTCTTTTCCGCTCCAGAATTCTAGTGAACGTTTGGCAATGCATTTGAAACACACAAAAAAGCATAGTATAACTCAAAAACCGATAGCACTGGTAGGTTAGGGAGAGGGAGGGAGAGAGAGTGGTGTACTTCCATCGCACAGTGGGTTCTGTAGGTTCGCATAGAAGGAAAAAGACGAGTTGACGGATAGGGAGAGAGAGAGAGAGAGAGAGAGAGAGAGAGAGAGAGACTTGTAGTGAAATGTATGTATCTCTCTGTATATGGGAAGGAAGTGGTGGCACATAAACCGAGCGCTAGTATGTGTTGAATGAATACATACTAATTGTACGGCATTTGAAATAACGAAATAATTTTCAAGTTTCAAAACTACTTCTAAATATTATGTAATCGTTTTCACTCGTTATCTCTCATAAGAAGGTTAAGTGAATTAAAGAGTCAAATGAATAGTTTTAATAAATTTTTTTGTGTTGTATTCATTCATTACATTTAACTTTTCAAAACCATTGCCTCTGCAAATATATATTCCATATATTTCTATCACTATCTCGTAATACAAATATGTTTTCAATCATATTTTGAACACAAAAAGTAAAAAATCTTTGAATACCTTTATATATGAATCGAGAATATTATGTATTACATAAGAAGTGTATATGAGTTCCTAATATATACTCATATACTAGTACTATATGTATGAAAACTTTTTCCTGAATATAAAGTTCACATTTGATATCAAATGTATGATGATATTCAATACGATTTGTATGTTTCCCTACATTTTGCCATCAGTTTCCTTATTAATACACTGTTTTTGTGTAACTCTATTCCCCTGAAAACATTTCGCTGAATGCCTTTCCAATCAATAAATAATAATAATATTCGTCACAAAAGTATTGAATACATATCGGGATAGGAATTGCGGGGCAGATATGGGAGAGAGAGAGAGAGAGAGCACTGGGAAGGGGAGACCAAAAAAACTGGGTCAGTAGGGTTTTCTGTAAGTGTATACTTTCCTATTCACATGGAAAGGGAGATAGGAGTGAAAAAACAGTTGTTCCCAGTCATTTCCCCTTTGCCTCACTTTTTAACATACATAAGCAATTTTTTTCGTCTGGTCCCGTTCCCCCCTTTCCCCATACACACGGAGACCCCTTTCCCCTGTACTGGTAATAACACATGTAAACCCCCTTTCAGACCCATATTCAGACAGACAGAGAGAAAATATTTCAATATTTTTTGTTGTCTGTCCCTCACATACACTCTCCACTCCACTTGACTGCCAGCCCTATCGCTCCCCGCAGATGAGGAACTGTAGACTAATGTCTTGCATGTCTGGGTCTTTGGGTTAACCTTTTTTTTTAACGGTGAACAACCATTTTTTGGGCTATACTTAGTGCCCAAAAAAAGCTATTCTGTTGTCAACACAATCGGCGATAAAAATACAGGAAAAGAGTGTTTCGTCTGAAAAAAGAAGTATAAATCGATTCCTTCTCTCCCTTTCCCCCTCTCATCCCTACCTTTCCTTAAGCCTACGGAGTCTATTGTGTCGAGTCGAGGGTTAAATGAGGAACTGGTAGACCACTTATAAACCCAGACCTTCACCACCACCACCACTCCATTGCCAGACATACCATTCCTTATATCTGGTGTTCCCGTTATTCCCGTCACAACAATATTATACATATTATTAGTACATTTGTATGATTATAATACCGTTTTTTAAGGCTAAATCTCGTATAACATTAACCTTTGTATGGGGTCTAAGGTCTGGGAAAAAGAGTTTTCATCGAAATCTAGGTCTTCCTATTCAATGGCATACCAGTGCTCTCGCTCTGTATAAACTCTACTCGTATTCACGCGAACCAAACAAAAACACTTTTCGTCCGAAAAACTACTCAACTATTTATAACAAGAAGTTATGGGAAATAAAAGTTATTAATAAAAGTATTTTTCGCGTGTAGTAGCTATTTGTATAGAGGGTAGGAGATTGTGTGTGTGTAGCGTAAAAATAGAGTGTATTTCCTTACCACCACCACCACCACTGGCACTGGTATTAGATTTTTCAATACCAGTAAAGATATCGCAAGTCTTACTGTCAGTGTATGAAATCCCGGACTTTATATTATTATTATTATATATTTTTCTAATGAATCTGACGTTTCATTTGTTGTCAAATCAGACAAAACTTAAATATACTCTTTGGAAATGTTATATAAAAATATATAGCATTAGATCACATGTTGTTTTTCATTATGAAACACTCAAATCGCGTTACATGTATTAAACAAATAGTAGAGAAAATTGTTTTTCCTGTTTAACAGTTTTTTTTATCGACAAATAATTTATTGTTTATAATTTTCCATTGAATTTCATTTTACGCATACTTTCTCGTACTTTATAATATTTATAGTATATTAAGTTATTACGAAATATAATTAGTAAACAAAAAAAAGCGAGTACACAATTTCTCTCCCGATATATTGATTACATTTATGTTGATTATATTTATTATAAATATATGAATATATTTTGTCGTATTTTTTTTGCTGGTATATTAATACTCGTTTGAAGGCTTAGGCGAAAGGCTATCAATAAATCAATGCACAGGGAATAGGAAAATAAATATTGAAAATTATAAATATTTCATACATGATATGGAAATTTTCAATGGTGTTTGGTGTTGTGTATGTATTTTATTGAATAGGCTTTCCATTCGTAAGGGGAAAGACATGTGTAGTGATGAACAGGTTTTTCACCAATTCTTACACGCATTCTATGTATGACTAGTTTTTTAGTTTCCCAATTGTATGGCATTTTTGTTGCGAGCGTAGTGTATATCTCGATGTATGAAAAATCATTTTTCTAATTAATTACGGAATTAAGTAATCGTTTTGCGAGAGAGAGAGAGAGAGAGAGAGGCAATGATTGACTGAATTTTGTCTTTTAATGAAATTATTTCGTCATTTCCTTCAAAACGTATGAAATGTATGGTAAAAGTGATTAACATTAGAAATTTGTATTTGAATTACAATTTTATTTAAATGATATAAATTAATATTTCCATTAAATGTGTGCAATTGTTTTTTCTATTGAAAACTTGAATTGACATTTACAGAAATGAAAAATATAAAAAAGTCTTTAACCAAAACATTATTACTTGAATTTTTAGGCATAACTTGTAGGCAAAAACTCTTGAATAATAAATCGTTAATGAAAAATATATATAATATAGTTATACTGTAGTGTATTTGACACACAAACAAATTTTCCCAAAAAAATAATGGTATAATTTTTTGCAAAGTTTGAAAAACAAAAAGACAAATACTTTTTCAACAAAGTTTGCAAACTATGTATTACTCTACTGTTGAGGAAAACTTATTTTCTGTGTTATGAATTGAAATGTTTGGCAAAAAATTTTGTTTTCAAAAAGTTTAGGTCACAGTCAGTCAGTCAGTAATCGGGGAGAAGTAAAAAGTATTTTGTGTTTTTCGCTCGTATTTTACTCGAAAAACTAGTCTAAAGGAAAACTTTTCGCTCAAAAATCGCTATCAGATGTGATACGAGTTTTCTGGGAGAGAGAGAGAGAGAGAGAGAGAGAGCTAAGGGAGAGATTAAATTGATTTAATAATATATTTCTCATTAAATTAAATTTTTCTTTTGCTTAACGTATCGATCGTATCGTTAAAAGAGTTATACATTTCGTAGTGTAAAAAGTCCTCTCATTTCGAGAAAATATTTTCTCGTTTTGCGAGAGAGAGAGAGAGAGAGAGAGAGACCTAACATCGAGAGAAACTGGGCTTTCCATGTCATCCATACCAGTGCCACACATATATACACCACTTATATATATATACCATAGCTATATATACGGCACATATTTGGTGGCATAGAAATGGATTCACGGCTAAAGGGATAGACATTAGTATATAGTATATATCGACACAAATGTCTTGAAAAAATATATATAAAGTGTAATATTAAAAATAAATCCATACATTGTGTATGCAAGTAAGTGCCATAATAAGTTTATATTTCTATAGTGTGTGGTTTAAATAATCTCAATCTCTATACGTATTTATTTTATTGAATATAAAATATGAAATAAAAACATTTTCAACACAATTCTCGGCACACATTGTGTTATAAAACTATATTTTTCCTGCTTTTGGACTCAAAAAGCGATTGCAAAACCTCTGCGACACAGAAAGCGTTGAATTTATAATAAAAAAAATAATACGAAAAATAATTTTGATTTTCATTTTCAATACTAATTCTCTCAATACATGTAAGAATAATATTAAACCTATGAAAGAGACCCATAGATAGAGAGAGAATATAATATAATATAAAAAATTATTATTATATTAGTATTGGTTTTTTCTCTCTATCGTATATATTGTATAAATACATAGGAATAAATACATGTATAGTATGTGTGCTATTCGTATATAATATTTATTGAGTTCAGTTGCATTAGGCATCTCGCTATTGAGGGGAACTGGATGGTGATTGGTTGGCTGGGCTGGTAGTTGGCCTTGGCGTACGTGTTCCGGTGCCATCGACCGTTTCCAAGGATCACCTACCCCCGGGCTCCCTTTCCCCATCGCGATGGGGAACGGCATTCGGTGTGCGAGTAGCTCGAAATATATGTGATTATACGGTGGATTCGAGTCGCTCTCTCATCTGCCTGTCCCCTACCAGTCCCTCTGTATCGACTCCTGCGCTCGATATCTGCGGTGATAGTCGAAGGCCACGAGTCGACTACAGCCTTATTCTGGTGCCAAGAATGGCATACAAGTGCGCCAATGGCTCACAGAATATCTGTATATACAGTATATATATGTGTGTGTATTAGGCAGAGAGAGAGAGAGAGAGAGAGAGAGAGAGAGAGAGCAAAGAATAGCACTGAAATGTATTAGCTGTGGATTAGAGATACGCTATTCACATATACTGTGATGAGATATTATCAGTGTCATATATTTATACAGGCGAGAATGAAAGTGTACAGTGTGTATACTTTATATACAATATGTATTTATATATCTATGAAAGGCATAGATATTTGTCATTATATATGACCTTCTATTGCCATATATACGGCATTAAATAGCAGAGATTTATATACAATCTTATAATTGCTTTAAATTATATTTTGGTGTTTCGTTTGTTTCTCGAAAACCATAATAATATTATCGAGAATCTGAGAATTAAATTAATTATATACATGTTTTTTCTCATTTTCTCACTCATCACTTGTTCACATGTTTATACCATGCATTACAATACACAATAAGACATACAATGGTAAATGTAATATAAGTAATATCTGGCTCATAGATACATGGGGGCCGTAAACATGGGGACTCCCATTTGAATTAAGTTATTGTACTTAATTATTTTATTTTGCAATGAGATTCGTAAGAAAAAAATATATATTCATGATAATAAACGTATCGCAATGAATATTATAATTATGCGCGTATTAATCACTTTGTTTTTATGCATTTTTTCAGTGATATATTATCGAAATACATGCGATTAATGAGAATTTTTTCATATGAAAAAAAATCTATACATTCATCTAAGAATCGATTTTTTATGTGTACTTTAAATACAGTGTGTTTGTTGTATATAATATAAATAGGCATAAAAAATCTAATTATTTTATGGCAGCATATATTAATGGGAATTAGATTAATAGTATTTATAATTTTTTTCTCTCTTAAGTACGAGTCTATTATAAATATATAGTAATATATATATACAGTATATAAATATAGTGCCTTTTTATTTGTTATTTTAGTTTTAGTTTTATATTTTGTTACTCCAGAAAAAAATACGACTAAATTATAATAATTACCACTTTATCTCTCTCTCTCTCTCTCGCACTCACTCGCCTATTAATATATTGTATGAATAAATATAATAATATATTTATAAAGCAGTTCCTAATTCCTAGTTATGGCATAATTGCGTGAATTTTTTGACATTCAATAGACATTCAGTACAGAATAGGAGTTGAATGAATAGATGGCATTTAATATGAATAATGAGTGCCAGAGATTGCATATAATTGAATAGTAATTAAAACACACACTGAGTGCGAGTTATACGAAAACAAATTGTATGTATTTCTCTGTGTTTTAGTTTTTTAATTGGAGTTTGCGGTGAAAAAACCAGAAAAAATCTTTGAGTAAAAAACTGTTACACAAAATAAAATGGCAAACAATCCGTAGTTTATAATGAATAGTATAGTGAGAGAGAGAAAAAACTTTAAACTAATTTTTTGCCTTAACATTGAATGCCGAGAGAGAGAAATCTGTGACACAAATTAGACGATAGTTTTGTGTATATTATATCTCAACTCAAAACCTAATAATAAAAAATTTTTATATTCAAACCGAAAAAACATTTTTATGTAGTGTTTGCTCGCATTCACCAAAAAACATATGATATATATATTTTCAGTACAAAAAACTTTATTATATTTCCTAGTATACTAGTATTGTCAGTGGTGTATCGCACGGGTATGTCAACGGGTAGTGTGTGTGGACCGGAATATATAACAAAAAGCCACATATATTACCCGAAAGTATATACGATAAAAGTCTTAATCATAATATCATTGACAGTCTCGTAGAGACAGAGAGTTGTCTCTCTCTCTCTCTCTCTCGCACTTACTCCACATTTCGCACCGTTAGCTCTCACTCTGGTGTCACACATTTCGAGGTCAGTGGGACGATGAGAGGGTGAGCGGGGGAACTGGAGTTTGCGAGTGAGAGGGGGTCGACACAGTTTTCTAAACGATAACTGTTCACATAATGTGTGCTCCTATTCCACTGCCGAGGCTTACAGTTCAGACGCATAGATATATATTGGAGAAGGAAAGCCAACTGTAAGATCCCATTAGTGTATATCAATCAGTAGTAAAAACATCTGCGCCTTTACTGTAAAAATGTATGTCTCTCTCGCACTCACTATCCTATCCATAGCCCCCCTCCCCCTCCCCGACTCGACACACAAAAACTTTCTCTTTTTTCTCTGACTCCTAGCTCTCTCTCTCTCTCTCTCTCTCTCTCATGCTAGATATCCATCCCTGAATATTTAGGTCTCGAGCCCCCACCTCATAGCTAACATCCCTGAACTCAGTGTGTGTGTGTGTACGTCAGTCCCCCCTCCGAGCCCCCCAATCATCTCCACTATATACCAGTGCTGAGTGTGAGAGACCTCTAATACATTGTGATGTCTGAATGCAATTGAGATTTCTTGTGCTGTCTATTCATCAACCACTGGCTCTGACACTCTCTCTCTACCATTCCTCCCGTTCCTTCTCTCTCTCTCTCCTTTGCTATACACTCTCCCACAACACCACCACCACTACTACCAGTGCCCAGAGAAAAACCTCCGGTGCACTCATCGACACACACATTACTAATACTATACTTTACTTCCGAGTCGTGGCCCACAAAAAATTTTTCGCCTATTATTATACACACACTGCCTGGCAGTACGTATATATGCCATAGGGATGATAGTGAGGGGACATACACTTTGTCCGACCGTTACTACGAGTCATTCAATGAATTGTGAATTTGAATGAATGAGGGATAGGGTGTATGGAGTAGTGATTGAGGGAACCGTACGATTCCCGTACTAAATGCTATTATACAGTGAATTTCCCGATTGAACTAAATTTTTAAATCTCTTTTTTGGTCCACTTTTTGCCTCTCACTTCTGGTGAGAGCCCCCCCTCTGCTAACGACCCCCTTCTCGAAACGGTGTCTGAAAAACTCTTTTACGCCCGAAATACTGTTACTATACCTGCATATGGAGTGGTCGGGGAAATGGAGGTTTAAAAGAGAAAGAGAAAGATATCCTTTATATTCAGCAGTTTTTTTTGTGTGTCACTACTTGAAACTGTCTACTCGTTTAATACCGTTCCCTTTAACTCCACTCTACAGTGCATTAAGAATCGGGTATTTTATTTTGGGATTTATTATATATAATAGTCGTCTACCATATTGTGTATATGTGTGGAGAGACCTACTTTTAGTCTGTATGTGCGGTGCAAACCCTTTGTATATCCACAATAAGACAAATTGAGTGCACTTTAT
>CAJPVJ010002915.1:0-11984 GCA_905397405.1 Oppiella nova
TAATCGCCAGTCTTAATGCTCTAATGGTAATCCGATTTACTGTCCGCTACTTCATTGATGCTAATTATATCGACAATTAAATGATGAATATTGACTTAAAAAACTTTATTTTTATGTATTGTTTCTATACTTTTACTTTTTATTTTTTTATTCAATTAATCATTTGATACAAAATTTATACTCAAATACAATAAAATCTGGGTAATATTTACCTCATATTATTTGGTAGACTACAGTATAGTTTAAGGTGTACAAAATGTAAATGTCTATATAAATAATGTTTAATTATGAAAAATTGAATATATTAATTATTAATTAAATTTATTATAATTATATTTATTTGCGCGTATATTTAATTAAATACAAAAAACAATATCAATACCGTATACTTGTATTTTTACTTAACTGTAAAACAAGTATATAATTTAATCATCTAATTAAATATTTATTTGCATTACATTTACATCAGTTAATTATAAAGTATAGTTGTTTTTATTTATTAATTACTACTTAATAAACGCCGATGATTAAATATAACCTATGAGCAGTGTACAAATGCTATTAAATTAAATTACCACAAAATATAATTAAATAATTGTTTTACACATAACCCATTGGTTATAAATATTTCTTATAAAAAAAAGTTTATAAAATTATGGACTTTTACCCTTAAATTGCTTTTAGTATTAGACAATTATAATTATTTGACAACAGCATTTTCATTTGAAAATATTTATTAATAACATAACATTAACAAGTTTTCTATAGTTATTATTAATATAGTTTTATCATGTTAAATAATTATAATGCATAATAAGTTTTTAATTATATTTCTAGTAGCTAACATTATTAATGCCGAATATTTTGATACTGATAATTTAGGTTTGAACGATATTAGTAATCCAGATGACCCTGTACCTCCTGAGAAAGGTATTTGTATATTATATATTTCTACAAATTTTAGCTATACAACTATTTGTTTAAATAAATTAAATTATAAATTGTTCATAAACCTTTTTTATATTAACATCATATTATATTTTTTACTAGGTGATTCATGTATCTGTGGTGAGTGGCTAGGTAACCACTGTGGCACCAGGGTGAATCAACAAGATAGCGATGGTCAATTAATATTGCAGGGTGAGTGCGAACCAGACAACCGGTACTATTGCTCCGAAGTGGGTCAACCCGCCTATGAAAAGGAGTTGTGCCACACCTGTCACGAGGCAATAGACAATTACGGCTACGATGAGTGCCACAAACGTGCGTACAGTTGACTTCATATTTAAAAGTTTATTTAAAATTTAAACTTAATTATAGCGATTGAGCAATGTGTATGCGGAAAGTACACAGGGTACATTTGCGCCAATAATAACTCAGCCCTCATAGGGCAATGTGATCCTGGTGCCCTATACTATTGCGAGAAAAGTGATTCAATAGCCACTTTTGTACATAAGTGCTCGGACTGTATCGAAGATGTTCCTGGTAAAGGGTTCTGCGGTAATCATAGTTACAATATTAAGTAAGCAATATTCTAAATTGAACTTGTACATATTTAAGATGACCTCTGTCTATGCGGATGGTGGGTGGGCAAACATTGTGGTTCACGTGTCAATGTTGGAAATGAGCCTGCTCTAATTGGAGTATGTGACCAAAAAAGCCTATATGAATGCTCGCGACCGCACCACGAGGCTGTAATACGTGAGTGTCATAAATGTGGCCTACATGATGCCACCATACAGGGACTGGATAGTTGCCTAGATGGTAAGTATTAAAATAAAATTAGCATGTTTGATTTATAAAATATAAAATTAATTTAAATAGCCGGAATATGTAATTGCAACGAGTGGCTTGGTAATTTTTGCGGCAACCGAGCAAATGTAGATGTGCCAGGGTATGGCATGTTGTTGACAGGCGATTGTCAAGGTACTGGTTTCTACCAGTGCTCCGAGATTGGGCAAAGGGCTGTATTAAGAAATATATGCCCCGACTGTCTGCCCCCCGTCACCAATGATACAAATGATGAGCCGCTTATTGGTTATGATAGATGTTATTCAGGTATGCTTTTAATTTAAATCCGTAAATTAAATTACAATTAAATTACTACTGTATTTTAACATTATTATAATACAAAATCTTTAAAATTAAATTAAAGTATAATATTTAAAAATTGAGATTTCTAATGTTTATATAAGAGTTACACGTGCCACAGGAATACCATAAAATAATTTTGAGAAATTTAACAAAACCTTTCTGTTTAAATCGTTAAGATTTACAGCTTTTATAAAAAGTTATTTCATTATATTTGAATCGCAACATGCGATAAGGGGCTATCTATTTTATTTATAAAATTATTATTTTCTAACTTAATAGAATGTTTAATTTTAATTTATATGACACAAATAATCAATAAAATGATTATAAACTATTAATCTATTGATTCTAGACTATGTTTATTAAGTTTAGATAAATAATTCTATTAAACTCAATTTATCGTTGTTTAGTGTATTTTTAATAAATTTGGTTATAATTTTAATATTAATTGCAATTTTGTAAATTTAACAATTTATAATGATTTTAACTAGTTAAATAATTAAACAAATTAAAAATTACTATAAATAATTGTTTAATTAAGTTTAAAAGTAATTAAATCATTTTTATTTTCAATACAATTAAAACTGTAATAAACAGCAATTCGTTCATTTAATACATTATACTTCAGACATAGATCCTTATAGCGTAATTCCGTTCATTTGATAATAAAACAATTACATAAGTTACATTAATGTTAATGCTCAGTAAATGTTCGTAAGCCATAAACTAATATTTTCAATTTTAATTCATACATGAGATTTATTATATATTTTTTTCATACTTATCTTTAAATGAATTAAATAAATTATTTTAATAATCATAATTATGGCTTCATAGCCAACATGTACGGGTACTTAAGAATATATTATGCACAATGTTTAGTAATGTAATTTAATTCACCTAATACAATTTATAGATACGAATGAATGTGAATGCACGGATCAAGTGGGCTATTTATGTTCAAAAGACAATTATCATGGTCTTAATGGCAATTGCAAACGTGATGCCATGTACTACTGCGAAAAGAAAGATGCTCTGGCTAAATTTGTACATTACTGTAGCCATTGTCACCAAAAATCACCAAGCGAAGCATTTTGCGGTAATAACATTTAATAAATTATTTACTATGAACATTTTTCATTTAATATCATTTTAAGCTCAATACTTTAGAAATTGAGTAAAGTAATTTTAATTGTTAAACTATTTAATTGATTTAAGGTGCTTGAAATACAGTTTATTAAAAATGTAATATAAATTAGTTTATAATTAAAATATGCATGGTTAATTGTTATAATTATAACTTTGGCACACTTCTCTGTCACGTAAAGTTTGATTGAATTAACTTTTATATTTATAATTGAAAAGTTTTAAATGATAAATGAGAAATTAATTTTAGAAATATTTTAATTAAAGATGGTAAATGTTTTTGCGGTGTGGGCTCCGGTACCCATTGTGGTGAACGAGCGGGTGATCCAAATGATAAGCTATTGGTAGGTGACTGCAAACGATCAGGGTTATACCGGTGCAACATGGCGCACCAGGAAGCTACCCTGGAGCAAATGTGTACCTACTGTCACCAGGATTACGATGAATACCAGGGTGGTGATGGGTGCTATTCATGTAAGTTAATATTAATTTTAAATTATTATAAATTAACATTATTAACTATAATTATTGTAACATTATTTAGCAATGTGATTGTAAATTAAAATTGATACTATACATAAATAATATATTTTAGTAAAATATTTATAAAATAATTAAAACTTATGGTTGAATTGTGTTGTTAGCCGTTAATATTAGACATTAATTAATCAATTAATTAAATAAATATAAAAATAGTAATTTACAGTTTACAATTTAAAAAAACTCAATTAATTATAATTTAAAAATCTAGCCATATTCACAATCACACAATCTTAAACAAATTACAATGCTAAATTATTAAGCTTTATTAACCTAGATCCGCAACCAACCACCACTACACCAAAACCTACCGGCCCGCCCCCAGTCTACTGTAACCTCGAAGGGGAGTACAACAAAGTCTACGATGACTATGGTCAAATCACATGGCCAATCGTGTCCAACGGCAAATACTCGCAAGTCAAATGCCCACACGGGGACGGTATGATGAGGTGGCTATGTCTGGGCACCGGTAAGTTTGATGAGACTAATGGGTTCGAGTTTGAGGACTGTTGGCTGGAAGAGATACTTGACAACGACATACTACACGTGGATCACGTGATCACAACCCTGACCACTTTTGCCAATAATACGCGTACGGATAACGGGCTACAGTCGGCGGAAGGGTTACATAAGTCGCTGTCAATTGTTGGCAAAATAGTTGAGTATTTGCCGACAGACGAGACAAATATGATCGGGGATATGGAAACAGCGGACAAGATTTCCCGGCTATTCGTCGACATATTTAGCCAAATGATAGACCAGACAAAGGCCTGGAATAATAGCGAGGGTGCAGATAGGGTAGGCCTGAGCTCACAAATACTGTCATACATACAGTCCACTGGGTTTCTGGCTAATTGTCATATACAGGGTTCCGCGGATAGTACGCCTTATTTAAGCAATAATATTATACAAGCTCGTTATTTCAACGTTACTAATGATATACTGTTTGAATACAATGGAACATCTATTAATATACCAGGGCAATCAGAAAGATCATGGCAAAAAAATAATCAAGATACCTGTACAAATCTAAGCTCCCTAGGTACTCTTATTTCTTATAAGATTGGGGAATATCTTACCACAAATTCAACCAATGACAGCAGAGTTGTTAACAGCGATATTATTGCATTCACCATTGAAAATACTGGGGAACCGTATGTGTTTCCCGATGGTGAGACGGCTAAAATCAGGTATATATTATTTAATAAATTTAAGCTAAATATAAGTTTTCAATTAAAATTTAATTATTTATTTTTTAAAAGTCTTAAACACAAGGATCGCCTACATTTAGGTGATATACCAGACTGTGTCTACTGGAACTACACTCAAGAAAAGTGGTCATCAGAGGGCTGTCAGCTTTTGGAAAAAGAGTCCAATCGGGACCACACAGTATGCGAGTGCACACACCTGACTAACTTTGTGGCCCTGGTAGATACCGATGATCGTGAGCCGTATCAACCAGTGCTTGATATATTGCGTTACATATTGGGCACCCTTTCCATGTTGTGCCTCGTGTTTACCATATTTTTATACTATAGAAAAACCTTGCTAAATATGAATGTCAGTAAATCGGGTATAACACAGGAGGTGATTAAAAAGCAAGACTTTTTTGTTGCAAATTTAAGTGCGTGTCAATTGTGCACAACGATTGTGGTTATGAGTGGTCTGGACTGGGTGGACACCCCGGTAAGAAACATTTAGTGTTATTGTGAAGTAATATTATATACATTTTATACAGTATTATCAAGTGTTAATTGAATTTGCTAATTTTAATTAGATACAAAACTTTGACTAATACATTTTTATATTTATTTATATGACTATTTTAATGATTATATTTAAACTGTCAATTTATTGGTGAGATAGTAACTAATTATTTGTAAAATTAAGTTAACGTAATATTTGGTCTACTATGTGAATGAACACAATATTTCATTTTATTATCATATTTTGTTAATTTCGCTGTAGAAATTAATCTATAATTGATTTCATGAAAAAATATATTCATGATTCATTTGATAAAAAAAATTATATTTTAAACTGGTCAAGGAATAACCTTAAAAATTATTTTTTATATCAGCAAGTAGATTAAAATAAATAGTTTAGCACTGTCATTTTTGAAAATATTTTAATCACATATAATTAAATCAATTATTATTTTTCAGAAATTCTGCCGGTTCCTATCATTTTCACTGCTTTTATCATTTATATCGACATTCGTGTGGCTATTATTACATGGTTTCCAGTTTTATTTGCTTGCCTACCGGCCCTATACCCAAAAATATAGTTTTGATTCGAAAACTTTGATCAGATTTGAAAAGTTTAACAAGTACATATATTGCTTAATTGGATACGGTGTGCCAGTCATTATAATTATAATGTTTTTGATGGGCTTATGGGCCGGTACTGGACAGTCGTTTGGCGCACCATTGATTGGATCCGATTATTTGTATGTCTATTACAATAAGATTAAATATATATTAAAAATAATAATTTTATTTAATAGTTGCTGGATATCATCGCCAACATACAAAGCAAACTTGTATGTAATTTCAGGTAGTTATTTTAATTATATATTTAGTTGCTCAATTAAAATAAAATGCCTAGAACAATCGTCGCCAAAAATACTTATATTCTTAACTCATAATATAATTTAATTTAAAATATCCAATTTACAGTTTTATAATTTACTTATTCAAATATTTAAAATTTTTAAAATAATTTTAATAATATTATTCATATAACAAGCACCATAATGAATATTAACTTTATTATTAATATAATAAATAGATATTTAATTATTTTAATTAGAAACACGAAAAAACTAAAATTATATATTTTATTATCAATCTCATTTAATAACATTAAACATAATTATTTAATTTTGTTAATTTAATTATGATAATTATTTTTAGCACCGGCGATTATCTCGATAATCCTAAACATAATAATCGTGTCGTACGTAATATTCACTATACGAGTCAAATCCCGACCCATTGCCACCTATGGACAGGTATCCTTTTTCGGGGGGCTATTCATTAATAGCGGATTTTCGTGGTTCCTATTCCTGGCGTACATACACCGTATGAGTGCCCACCCCATCGTATTCTCGTATTTGTTTATTATGTTCAATGGACTACAGGTGCGCATTTTAGTTAGCTACAGGGTGGTTATAATATTTATGGAATTTAAATTTTTAATTTTGTTAATTATATTTAGGCTATAATTTTGATGTCATTCCTAATGATTACTCGTATGGAAGAAAAGCCCGATATGTCCGATGAAATACCGTTCCCTAAAAGGAGGTCAAGTGATAAGCACTCGAAATCTATAAAGACATTGGGATTTGACCAGGATGATGTTACAACTTGTTAAAAATACCATATTATTATTGAAATTATTGTTATGTTGATTGAAAATTGTTAATTATAATATTGATAATTTGTTAATGTTGTTCCATAATCTAGATTAATTATAATCAATTAAATAAAATAAAAATTGTTATTATTAAACTTATAAGCTACATTTTAAAATAATTTATTATTATAATTATGCAGGTTTCAACGTGATTTCTATCAATATATATAATTTAATTGTAGTCACATATAAATAGCTTTCTCTCTCTCTCAATTTTGTGGTCCTAAAAGGGAGAGAGACCTATTTATGTAATTACAATTATAGTTGGTAAATTATTAACTGATTTAACTATGAACTACATTAAATATTTTCTAAAAAATTAATAAAATTTTTGTGAGGCCAGTAGGCCGTAGGAGGCCAGTTGGTTTTATGGCAGCGCCCATTTGATTACTAATTAATAGGTACATACAATATACTCAGCGTACGCTTTCGGTGGAACAGCACATACTAAACCAACATGTCCCAAGGTGAATCGATTAATTTATAATAGTAGTTTTTTAAATTGATTTTAAAAAGGCTTCAAATGTTTTCCAAATATAATACTGTATTATATTATAAAACTTGTTTAATTTATAAAATGTATAATGCCACAATGTATAGTTTGTCTGATTTTGATACTAAGATTATGCAATTGAAATAGAGTAATTTATATTGTAATTTACTTTTAGAAATTTTAAATTGCATATTAAATTGCAATTAATATTTCAAAAATGTTATACCCATATAATATAGCTTATATTAATATAAATATATATACTGTAGAGTATCGGTTTTATATAAAAGTATAAGTGGTATTTGATAACAAAAAACTTATTGACAAATCTGTGTAAACATAACAATAGAGAAGTCAGACCATAGGCTTATACTGTAATACTGTACTTGCCGTTAGACTCATGAACTCATTGAAAGACATTTTCAATTAAATGATAATTATTTTATTTTAAATTAAGACTTATTATAGATACTAAAAAGTAGAATAACATTTTTCTAGTAAATGAATTTTTTTTTATTGAATGATACATATTAAGAATAAAATATTTTTAATTATAATAAACACAGTACATAAATATTTTAAACATAATATTTAAACAAAATATTTATTTATTTGTTTGAAAGTTAAACAAATGTTAATTAAATTAAATTTTTAAAAATAGATTTTGTAGAATAAATAAATAAATTATTGATAATTTGCACACTGATACTTTCTTTTAGATTTTAGTTGACATTATATGTGATAATTAAAATAAAATTTGAAATATTTTATGCGGTAATGCATGCGAATGCCGGTCCAATTATTTTTATTAAAAATTTCTACAATTACTTTCAAAAAATGATTAAACTGCGCACCTGTATATTAAAAAATTAAATTACCACACTACTACTACTACTACTACTACATTATTTCAAAATTAATTAAAACCCATACAAAGTACACATCATTTCAATCATTCAAGAAAAGTCTGTTTTAAGAGATACTAAAACTAATCAAAAATTATTTTCATTATAAAAATTAGACTCAAAAATCCATTTTTACTTTTCGTGTAGATTATGAAGATAGACACCATGATCTGGCTTGTTGTTGTGACCCTGGTGGTCGTGTTGGGTATATATATTAACGGCGTGGTCGAGGCCTTACCCCAACATGGTGAGTCCCCCATTGATGTCCACCCTGGAGACGAAAAACAACCTTAATTAAATCCCTCCCCCCCTGGTAAAGATAAATAGTACTATTGATTTGGCCATGGTACCAACAAAACATTTATTATATACAACATAGCTATTTAAATAAAGTTGCCATTATGTTATATATAATTATATATAATATAACTTATGTTTTATATAAATATGTTAAAGTTATAAAATAAAATTTTGTACAATGTTTTGTGAAATCTATTAATAAATGATTTGTAAAGTAAACAACTGTTGTTTTTTATATATTTGTATAAAAATTATTAGTAGTTATTAGTTATTTATAACATTAAAAATTTATTCGAAATATAAAATCATATTTGAAGTTAATATTAATTCATTTTTTGTGTTCAATGTTAATGCCAATTATATAAAACCCATACACTTGTACTGTATTAACTATCAAACAGTTAATGTTAAATTAATGAAAATTTATTTTAATTAAATAAATAAGTTTATTGAAAATGTTGTCAAAACCAATCATATATACAAACGCTTAATAACTATAATTTTAAATTGTAGAGAGAGAGAGAGAGAGAGAGAGAGAGAGAGATAAAACAATATTTCAAATAAAACGTGAAACTCTACACAAATAGTTCATTGAACAAATTGCCTAGTTATCATTTCCTTTTAGAAACCAATAATGTATAAAAACTATAGCTATTTGTAACTATTATAACAAAAATAAAAATTATATTAAATATCAAGTTATATGATATAGTTTATAAAAATGTTATTTAATTTTCTGGTCATTAGTGTACTGACCAGTTGTACACTGACTACTGGCCTACTTGTGCGTCACATGAATGCCATTCCCGGTGCCCCACAGTATACGGGACAAGCGTATGAGTGCCTGAGAAAATTAGATCCGGATATAAATGAATGCCTGACCAAGTCTTATGAGTATTGGCATGAGCCAGATCAGTCTATTTCAATATCCGATGATTGCTGCGCTAAATGGGATTATATTGAATGTAGTGTTAATTTTCTAGGTGCTGTTAACAAGGTGAGTTTTATTTATGATAACTATTTCCATAATTAAAAAAGGTAAATTTTAAAAACTGATACGTGATACAGTCCAAATTTAAATACATTAAATTGTAATTAATAAAAGTGACATAATAGTGACATTGTTACAGTTTTAATTATAGTTTCAAAATTAGTTTTAGATAATTAAATAGTTTTTATTATAAAATACTTTATATTCAGTTTATAAGGCTGATACTGTTTTATTGTTTAATGTATAAATGTTGCAACAATTATTGTTTTAGAATGTTGTATCTAGGTTATTTATATACACTTGAAATATTTTTATTATACCAATATTTGTTTAGTTTGAACAAAATATTTTCTAAATTTTTATATTATATTAGTTAGTTTAATTATTAATACTTTAAATAAGCATAAACGGTTTGTCAAAAAAAATTATTTTAAAATTAAATTATAAATTTCTAAATTAATTAAAATTAACCAAGTGGTTTACATTTTTTGGGTTAATTATAATAAATAGTTAAATATTAATTTTTATAATGATTTTTTAAACGTGTTATTTATCAAACGTTATATTAACTGTAATGAATTATCTAGTATACAAATAATTTTATAATTTATTTTTTACACAATTAAAATGGATAATCATTCAGATTTAATCAATAATGAATATTTTGTAACAATTTGCTTGATAATACTATATAAATATTTTGTAATAAGTTTTAAAATATTTAATATGTTTTAAAAATTATTAATTTTATCACAAAATACACAATAGTCTGAACACAAGTGCAACGAAAGCGAGTCAAACCAATTGCGGCAATGGTTTCACAAATTGGAGATATTTTTCGCAAACAACTCGTGCAGTCAGTACCCAAAGGACAGTACGTTTTGTCTCATACCGACCCTTCACAACATACTAATTACCGCCGATAAACCCCCTGCACTTAACCATGGTGATAATGCTTGCATACAAAATATTCAGCAACATGATCGATTATACTGTGCTCAGCTAGCTGAACTAGCATGGAATATTACCAAGTACAATATTAGTAATATGAGTCAGCAAGTATGTTGCGCAACCTGGATAAATATTGATTGCCTGGATGAATTTATCGCAAATACCAAATGTACAGAAAACGATTTGGATGAGATCGATAAGTATTTTAATCAGGCATGTTTAATTTTTAAAAATAAGGTTCCCCCATTTTATGTCCCAAATGTATAAATAATAAATATTTTTAACCAAAATATATAATTATATTTTGTAAAAATTACAGTTCATTAACTATAGTGTCTAATAAGTTTTAAAACTTATATTTTATTAAACAAAATATTTGAATACATAATAATTTGATTTAATAATGTATAATAGTTTTAATACTTTTACAAATTAGCTTCACTCGCTTGATAACAATTATTTTAAACTGTAATTTAAAATAAATAGATCACTTAATTATAAAATTTTTAAAATTTATAAACAAACTGGGCCCTATAAAGAATTATCTCATTTATAATTATAATTATATTTTTTCGATAAATAATACAATAACTTGTAAATCAAATGTAATTATTAACAATATGCACTCAAAACTCTTAACATTTAAACCATGATAATAATGAACATGGTTTTTATTTTTAGGTCGTTGAATATATTCAGGACATTGAATGCGATGACTACCCCTACCATAGCTCAAAGTGCATACTACCAGCCCCATCAAATGATACAAATCCACTAATCAAGCTCAATTCAAATTATTACCCTAATAATAACATGGACAGTAAACTAACCCTTAATAACCAAGCTATTAAAATTATTGAATTTAAAAAGTTTCATGGTAAACCTATTATGGCAGAATTGAATACTGAAGTCCAAGAAAGTGAGCATGGTGAACTTGATTACGATTCACGTTTGCTGGAGTACATGATGGTTATGATGCCTTATTTAATGATTTTAATGGCCCTGTTAACTATGATCTTGCTCACTGTCATAGCCATGCAATGCTTTTTAATACGCAGGCAAATGAGACAGGAGAAATACTTTGTAAACATGAATGAGCAAGGTTATGAAAAATTGCTTCAGAATAAAATGTAGATACTGGTTTATT
>CAJPVJ010002916.1:0-11984 GCA_905397405.1 Oppiella nova
CACAAATTCAAAAGCTATTATGTGTTCAAATGATGGTATATTAATATAATTCTAAGATTTGACGGAATATTTCACACGAAACGAAGTACTCATAAGAACTCATGGCTTCTCCTAATTCTCTATCAAATACTTTGGGTTTGATTTCAAGAATATTCTTTAAATTCTGTGAACAGAACTCCATCTGAATGTAGAGGTGTTTGCTTTCGGGCCATGAGTTGTAATAGTAAACCACATATTCTGACCGCACTTTTCCTAAATTCTTCACTTCATTTAGAATTCTTTTCATATAATTCTCAGGAAAATCTAAAATTGTTTTCAAGAATTTTAATTAATGTGTAAAAATAATTTTCATTTATTTTAGTTACTCTGAAACTGTACTCTTTTGACGGCATATATGTGTTCATCGAATCTATGCTTCACTTTAAATACAGTCCCAAAACCTCCCGATCCTATTGTCGACAACTCTTCAAAGAGGGTTTGATAATGATTTTGAAATGAATTGTTTTCTAAAGTGTATTTTTAATAGAAATGTTAAAACTGTATGTTTTTGAAATATTAATTAATCAAATCAAATCAAACTTTATTGGAATCTCTATCAATAGAAATTAGTATCCAACTTAATAATCATCTTAGGAAATTATATTTAAAATTTTTATGCAATAATGTATAGAATTAGAATTATATTAATATACCATCATTTGAACACATAATAGCTTTTGAATTTGTGTTTGGATTTGATGTGTAATTTAATCGCGTGTTTGTATCATAAGAATTGGTGTTTAATGTGTTGTAACTTATGTTGCATTCATTGGCGTAATAATCAACAAAATAAGTGTAATTATATTGTTTCACTTCATGCGGGCATATAATTGAATAAATATAATCGTCAGCTTTTATTATTACTTGGAAATTACAATATGAATAATACTCATTAAATTGTTGGACATTTAAGTTCAATGAAATTTGTATCGGGGTACTTATTGATTGTAATTGTTTCATATCATCCATATATGTGCCACAAATATATATTATATTATTATTCGATAGAAAACACGTAAACATATTGCTATCATAATGTGATGAGGTGATTGATTTGATATTATTAAGAGTTGGGATCAATTTGGGTGACAATGATTTGGCACTTGATTTATACCCCAATTCACTATTATTATTAAAACCCCAACTGAATACCAAACCCTCGACAGTAATTGCAAATGATTTACAATTAAAACAGAAAATACTTTTGATTTTATAATTGTTTGTGAATTCTAATAATACTGGTGTCCATGCTGAAATATCTGTATTATTTCCAAGTTGTCCATAATAATTCCAACCCCACGCATACACCTGTCCATTGGTGGTGAGGGCCAGGGAGTGAAGTTCACCACAACATATATGTGTGATATTTTTGTCATTCAATTCCGATATGTTTTCTTGTTTTCCAAATTCTGCGGCGAAAAACCCTAATATTTTCGTACGTCTACCTAATTGTCCGCAATGATTGTGACCCCCACTGAACACATGATTCATATCATTGATAGCCAACACAAAGTCATAGCCATTGATAAACTGTTGTATCCTTTGATTACATAATTGTGGTATAATTTGTGGTGTTTTCACTTCATTCTCGTGACCCAAACCCAGACAACCACTAGTATTACTTCCCATACAATAAACTGAGTCATTGTTTGTCACAAATATTATAGTTTCAAATTTTTTCCGGTAATCATGATCATTATTGAAAACATGAAATAATTTAATTTCGTGTTTAATATTCGCGTCAATTGTATCGCAAATGCGAAACTTATTCAAAAGTTTGCACATTTTGAGTACAATTATAAAAAACAATTTATTAAAATAACAAAAATAAAACTTTCAATTACAATTCTGTTTAAAATCAAACATATGGTTAATTATTTTCTAACAAATCACAAAATGTCCAAATGAATAGTGATATGAAAGGCATTGTCATTGAAAATATGTGATAACTATCCACTCATTCATATAAAACATTATTATTTAATAACGGGTCATATCTATATAATTGATTGAAATTCATTTATAATAAAATTAGTGTTAATACTCAAACTAATAAAGCTATAGTAAAGTATATTATTTTACTTATAACTACTATTCACAATGTTATTTAAATATTAACTGATTTGAATTAGATTTGTATTTAATTGTGGTTTTAAAATAATATATTTCTGAATGTATAGTGAATTACAATTCCTTTTGATAACAATAATTATCACATTTAGAAACCATTGGAAACAATGATATTTATTAACAATAGATTTTATGTGACATTTATTTGTTAAATTTTCATTTATTTCTACACAAACACAACATTTGAGTGTAGCATACAGTAACTGATAACCAAGCATAACTGAATATAAATCTATCAATATTTAGTGCCATAATAATATTTTCAACTATATATCAAAAGATCTTGAGCCCATAAATAATATTTACTATAAGATTTATAATATTTTTACATTATTATAGATAAAAAATTAATTTTTTAAAAGTGAACATGGTCGGCATTTGTGACAAATATTATGTTATTTCTATCGCTAGAGGCTTAAAAACGTGAAATAATTTGATGTCATGTCTAATATTGGCGTCAATATTATTACAAATGCGAAACTTTTATAAATGTTCAGAAATTGTCCAGCATAATCTTACGATAACTAGCGAGTATAGAGAATGGGCTCCATTTGGTGCCATTGAATTCACGATCGCCAGTTAATACGTGTTTAAACGTAGCGTAAATAACTGTTAATCGCCATAGGGTTATGATAACAATGAATATGTAGAGGTCATACATGTTTGACAGTATCAAATTGGCACACTCAATGGACAGGTAATAATGATAACTTTTTTAGTATTTTTGTTAATAAAATATTTTGTTGACGTTAATATTTATATATATATTAAACTATAATAATATATACAAAATATATTAATATATATTAAAATATATTATATGTATATATATAATTGCAGCTTGAATCTGAATGATTTATAAATAAAGTTGTGCTACATACATTTCTAAATAAATTTCTAATTAATTTCTAAATAATTTTCTAATTTCCAATATACAGTATGTGGTAATAAAATGTTATTTTATTTTAAACATACAGTTTCCGGCAGAATATATTTATTTTTATAGTAACAAATTAAACGGAACTAATTTTACTAATAAAAACTTGTCAATCATTTTGAAATATGTAAACACATTTTGAAAAGTCCCCAGGCACAATTTTGGCATTTATAATATAAGTTACGATAGTTTAGATGGAATACTACTGTACTACACTCTTATGCCATTATACGGTCATGTACACTTTTGGTTTAAGTTTATGTTTATACAAACGGCATGTTCACAGTAATGGCATACATATTAGAGCCGGGCAAGTTTATAAATTTTAAAGCTTGAATCTCATCCGAAATTATTGGGACTGAATGTGACCCGAATCGGATTGGAAACCGTCAATAAATGATCTTGATCGAATCTGAATTTGAAAATGGTCGAATATCTGAAACAGTATATGAACAAGCACCATGTCTTATAATTAACAAAACCACATTCAACTCATTTCCAAACATTACGTTTATTAATATTATGAGACTTAACTAATTCTCTAATTAATACCATAATTTACGTCACTTTCAATTAATTAAAGTAAATTTAATATTTGATTTGATAGGAAAACATGCATTACTATAAAGTTTATACGATGTAACAGTGTACACGATTTATGTTTATACAGGGTGTACTAGTCATTTGTCCAATAATTGACTATATCTTTTTAAATTAAATTTACATCAATTCAGGTAATGGTAGGAAGATATATAGGAGTGGGATTGAAAGCCTATCAAATGTAGTATAATTTAAGATTTTAGATGACCTCTTAATAGGCAATGGTGTCAGAGTAAATTAGGTTTGTTGAACATGTCCGATGATTGACCACAACAATTCAAACTTGTAGTATATCTCCTATACTAATACAGATAATTATGCCGGCTAAAGTGCAAATTAACAAGCACATGTAAGACCTAGGAAATACTATCTTAGCCAAAGAAATTATATAAACCTTGATGAGTTTTTCAGAGAAAATTTAAATATGTCGGTTTTGATCAAATTTGGCAATTAAAAATTAACAATAATGTTTTATGTAGGTATAATAAGATTAGTAGCCAGGTCATAATTAACTGCATATTGTGGCCCGTTATCATACTGTTTATACCCATGTCATAAAATATCTTATAGGCTCATTAGAAATTATCATTATATGTTTTATTGAGTTAAAATTTTACATCCTTAATAATAAGAATATTTAATGGTCGATATATATAGTATGTGAGTGATAGTTCTTATTAATAAAATTGATACTCTAGGATTACTCATAATTATAGTCGATTTGCCAAAAATAAAATTTACATTGAATCCTATGCATTTTTTATTGGACAAATGACTAGTACACCCTGTATACTGTATATTCAATCGATCAGTAATTCTGTGATTTTCTCGGCAATCGCTCCATTCGTCACATCCATTGGATTCTCGCATATAATTCTCTCCACTCGTAGGTTCGCATCATTACTCATATTACCCTGCTTAAGTTAGAAAGTTTAGTACTCCTATATAGCCAGTAAATAATATAAACAACTATACCATTATCGCCGATACGATATAATTATCAGCCAATTGATCCTGGTGGTGGTGCTCAGCCTCTGAATCGTCAGTCGGATTGTGTTCAATGGGTTTAATGACTACTAATTGAGTTTTCATATCATTTGAATGCATTGTCGTTGCGTTCAGTCTATACTCCAAAAGGCATTCAATTCTCGCAAACATTATCTCCAAAACGTGTGTCAAATCTGTGGCCACGAGTCCTCTGCCGCCCAAACCAACCAATTCTTTGCCAATAATCGCAATCTTTGTCTTAATGTCCGATATTTCTGTCAAACCTTTTAGTATTTTATTGACGTATGAATCGGGGATTTGTTTTAATAGAGATTTAATCACAAATTTTGACATAAAATCGTCATTTAATTTGTTGTCGACATAAAAGTGCTTATAATTGATGGCATCGATAGCCACGGCTATGTCGGCCATCCCTTTGACCACTAATTGGGTGCAAATGACGGCGCCATCCAAATGGCCGATCACATCGTATTTGCCATCCATTGGCTCCAAATGTTTCAATAGATTGACATAATATTTGGTGACCTCTTGAAGAGAGGTCAGTCGACTCACATCAGGCGTCCAATTGAGTCCAATGACCGGTCGGTTGGCCCGAAGGGCCCACTCCTCCCACGCCGTGAAGTTGAGCTCAAATGGCGGCAAAATATACAATCGTTTTCCGGTTTGGCATTTGTTTAATGCAATTGTCTTCTCTTTAGAAATATGAAAGTTATATTTCAATAAGAAATCCGTGGACTGTCTCAGGGAGTTGAGGTAACTTTGAACAAGGCCAGTTTTGGCATTTTCACTCTCCTTTAATAGGCCAACAGTTAAACATTTGATGAGATTTACAGTTAAACTCATTTTGTACTCCTTTTCCAACTTCTGTTGCAATACGACCGCAAACATAGACTCCATCCCTATGTCGGCCAAAGTGGTGTCATTTGGGGTGACATTCGGGTCGATATTCATGTCGCGCCAAATACTTTCAATGAAGTTTTGCTCAAGAGTTCCCTCTTTTGTTTGATTATTGACCCGAATCTGGAAATATATATTTAAATAGCATATTGTCTTTAGGCTTATAATAGAAATAATTACTAAAAACATACATATGAGGTAACAATCGGTGTATTCATTGCCAGCAATTTGTCCAAAACATCACAACACGAGTGAATCCGTTGTTTCCTCATTGATGTGAACCCTAAGCCCTGATCCACACCACCCATCACTCCTACGTCCCCAATGGGTCCGTACTGTACGGCCAGTCCATGCAGACCATCCCTACGTCTCTCATCGCAAATCCTTTCGCACATAGAGTTCCCAAACCCATAGTTACTCTGACCTCCATTTCCTTTACCACATGACACCGACGAGAAGACCACAAAATAATCCAATTTGTAGGCCAACTGTCGGCTCAGTTGATCCAAATGTGCGAATATCTTGTGTTTGATGTCAACCGCTGCACAAAAGTCTTCGAGAAATTGTTGTTCAAACAACTCGTTATACAAAGCGAGTGCCAAATGAAATACCCCTCCAATGGGTCCCAAGTTTTTGGCCTCATTTAGCAGTTGTTGTGTGCCTTCAATAGTCATCCCATTGGCCGTCGAGACCAACAAATCGAGTGAAAGATTTTTATCACTTTTAGAAACCTCTTTAAAGCGATTGATTATAAACTTCTGGTAATCAGTGGTAATCCCATACCTCGAAGTGACCACAAATTTTCGACCCCCTCTGTAGTGCATCCATTGGATGAGCTCGAGTCCAAAGGTTCCCAAACCTTCGGTTATTACATAGACTTTGTTTGGATCGAAGAATGTCTTAACAGTTGTCCTCATATTCATCGTCCGATTCATCGCCAGAAGCGGTGTTCTGACGGTCTCTTCGTCTCTGAATTTAATGATTAGTCTTCCGATGTGTTCACCGGTTGTCATACTATGGAAAGCCTTAACCGCCTCTTCAGGCTTCAAAACAGTCGCTTTGATAGGCTTAATGCAGCCATTTGTACAGTTACCCTGAACCCATTTGTAAAATCTGCACATAAACTGAATATCGGTGACAATTAACAGATCCAATACCACAGCAGTTAATTGAACGCCTCGTGTAAAGCAATACATTCCGAGACTCTTATTGTCATACAAATCAGATTTGCCAATCTCTACAATACGACCATGGTCACGTACGCACTCATAGGTTGCGTCCAATCCCTCACCAGACAATGAGTTGACGACAATATGGACACCTTTGCCATCAGTCATCTTCAAGATCTCATTCTTGAAGCGAATGTCTCTTGAGTTGAATATTCTGTTCTCCGGAATATTGCACTCATTCTTCAGGAAAGTTACCTTATCTTCAGTGCCGACCGTAACGTATATATCGCACCCGAAATGTTGGCAAATATTGAGAGCCGCCTGACCCACACTTCCCGCTCCCGAATGAATCAAAACACTTTCACCTAGGTTCAATATATAATTATAAATTGAGTTATTAAATATCAATTAGATGATAACCTTGTTGCAATTGCGCTTTTTCAATGAGTCCGTAATACAAAGTCATGTATGCGTTCAGTATGGAGACGGCGTCGTCCATAGACCAGTGCTCGGGAACGGCAGTCATGTAGAGCTCTGTGGCGTAAATGGTTGTCGAGAGACACCGATTCCTCGCATCCATTCCCATAACCCTCTCTCCCGTATCGCTTCTCCTGCCGGCGAACTCCACACCAATGGGACAGTCAGTCAATGAGCTGTCAATCGGAAGACGACCTCAAATATCATACAAAAAACATAATCATTACAACATTTCTTTGAGGTGATCAAGCAACTATTTCTACAAATTAATAATTAGTTATCTAAAAGTATAATATATTAAATGAAAAGATTCATTAAAGAATAAATATTTCATCATGATACAATAAACATAAATTATTATAACAGTTTCTTAATTGCATTTAATATATTAATTAATAATTACCTTCAACGAGCATAATATCACGAACTAATATCCCGGAGCTATAAATATTAACTTTAATTTTTCGACTTTTATTTCCATTTATGTCGTAATAGTCTCCGAAAGGACTTAATCTTCTCGAGTCATACCATTGAAGTCCAGATATACCTCTGGTTTGACCCAAATTTAGATAATATTCATTGGAAAGTGTTTTGTCGTAAGTGTCCGCAAGTCTTAAGTGTCTAAAAGTTCCCACTTTTCCCTCATTAATGACATTCGCTATCAAATTCTTGACCAATATATCACTGAATGGACTCACAGTGAAGTCAATGTCAGGCCGACTACCAGTGCTATCGTAATTGAAAATATATCGCAGTCTATGCCCTCCCGGTTCAAAACGGAGACAATTGACTAAACCGATGATCCCATTCAGGGATGAGTCGGAAGCGATTAGCCATATATTGTCCGTCGGATTGTCCTCTTCTTGAGCGGCGACTAGTTTTTGCTGTAAAACTTCAAACCATTGTTTATAATCGGCGCTAATATTAATGATTTGGTTTTCAGTAGGAATTCGAGGCATTCCTTCAATCTTCCGGAAAAGTATAGCTTTTGTTGCGATTGAATCACATTTTTGGCAAATAATACGAAAACCCATTTCAACACATTTTGCTGAAAACATTTCGATACGACTTTCCAGATGTGAATCATTTACACGTGTTTTGCTATTCAATGAATTCAATGCAATCTCCGGATCCGTAAACTTATATCGAAATACAGTTAATAGGAATCCATTGGTTTCTATGGATGCATACAATTGTCGGATATGTTTCGCCAAATCTAATGCCCATAAGTCCTGTGTATCTCTTAATACAACCAAATACGAGGATTTCAATGGCATATCATGTCTTACATCCCATTCCTTTGCAACACTTTTAAACTCTTCGTCTGTTTGTTGTAGACTTTTGACAATTAGATGATAATTGGCATCAAGTGTTTGGATACGAAAGTCCTTAATATATTTGATCACATGTTTAGCCACCAAAGCATTACTCAAATTAATTTCCGAAACCGTTATTTCATTAATAAAGACATTTTCGCAGACAATGTCTACTAATGTCCGCAACAGTCGTTCATTCAATGAGATGTCATTTATGATGTCAATTGACATATCATTGGTTGCATTCATGAGAAATGTGTCTTGGTTCATATCATTTTCAGTATTTTCATTGTGTTTCTGTTGCAATTGATTTGAAAGCATTTCATTGAAAATACCAAACATTACGTGATTTTCATAACTTGTTTCTCGATATTTGTTGATTATATCATCATTTATTGGATCGCATTTGAAATTGCATTTCATTTGCGTTGATCCCAATTGTTGAATGTCCATGGCCACATGCTTGCAAACCTAATCATTAAACAATCAATTGAATATAAATTTAACAAAAATATAATCATAAAAGTTAATTACATTTATGTATTCATTTAAAGACTTTTTATGGCTTTCATCGATAGCTTGCATACAATGATTGGCACAGAATTCATAGGAATCTAACGTCAAGTCTAATGAATCGCTTTTTCGAGACTTGGTTTGAGTTATCAATGCCTCGATCTCCACACCAAATGTCACCAAATGTTTGCATTTTTCGTTATAATAGAAGGGAATGTCAACCGAAATATTATCAAAATTATCTCCGATATTATTATTAGAGACATAATTTACGTCCAATGGATGCATAGCTTCTTTCATCCCTTTCCTCCCATTCCCATTCATTGCCAACTCAGACGCTTTAATCGCTTTGAACAGTTCCCGGGGGTCTAAACGCATACGTTTTATCATACGCGGCACCCGTAGCTGTCGGGAGGGCGACCACAGATTCATTGATTGTAAAAATGCGTTCAAAAATGTGACTAAATTTCCGGTCCATTCGTTAGTGCCGTATATGTCGTGAAAATTATTTGTCTTTATTTCTCGCAATCCTTGAAATTCTTTGCCGTAATCGTAGCCCAAAACCTTCAACTCTACGTAAATGTCATCCCTTTCCAGACTATACTCCATGGGTTGAGTAAATTGCTTGACAATGCTTGCCATGTAATCCTGGTGCGATAGTACCCCACTGTCATCACCCGGTGCTCGCATTCTCCCGGAAACGCATTCGTTGTTGTTTTTCAATATTATAAACTTGTCTATAGTTTCGAAGAAATAATAGATAAATATCATACAAATCATTGCTTTTTTCATAGTATACCTGATTTCGGGTTATATTTGACAGTGATTTCAGTTTTCATTGTTTGCGACAAATATACGGGTCTTTTGAAGTGAATGTCTTCGAACACAACCGCAGTCTTAGTCCACACAGCTTTTTTCATAGTATACCTGATTTCGAGTTATATTTGACAGTGATTTCAGTTTTCATTGTTTGCGACAAATATACGGGTCTTTTGAAGTGAATGTCTTCGAACACAACCGCAGTCTTAGTCCACACTTTGCCAACACTGGCCGCAAGCATACGGTGCGCCAGCAGTAGATAGCCTGTGGCCGGGTATAGGGCGTCCCCATCGAGTCTGTGGTCGTAATAAAAGGCGTCTTCTTTGACGTGAGGACTGATCCATACATTCATATCGGATGCGTTCACTCTGTTATACATTTTGGGGTATACTTTGCGATCGTATTGTAGGCTATGATCCCATTTGATGAGTGAACTGATGGACTGTGTATTGCGAGCCACCGGCCACTCGACCCGTGCGTACAGTCTGTCGATCGACGGATTGTATCCCAACTCATAAATGGCGGCCAAACCCGACATAAAGAGATCCAGATTTGTATGGTTTGAGTCCTTTTTCATAAGCGATATGTGAGTGGAGTTGGGAAGCGTTTCGGTGACAATCCGTTTGAACAGAGAATGCGGGCCTAACTCGAGGACCACTGCATTGGATGGCAATTGTACCAGATTTGTATGGTTTGAGTCCTTTTTCATAAGCGATATGTGAGTGGAGTTGGGAAGCGTTTCGGTGACAATCCGTTTGAACAGAGAATGCGGGCCTAACTCGAGGACCACTGAATTGGATGGCAATTGTTTGAGAGTCTCATAAAACCTAACCTTATTGACCAGGTTATGGGTGAAATACTCGGCCGATGCGTATCGCAAACTTTCATTGTCTATATCTTCAGGTCTGATGGAAGTGGACAACCATTTCTTAGACCTGAGCTTAGGTTTCATCACATATTTCTCAATGTTGTCAATCATAGGCTGTTTGCATGCAATCATATATCGCGAATGAAAGGGAATTCCATTGCTATATAATTGAAACACAAAAATTGACTTTTCCTCCAATGATTTCATAAAGGCTTTCATTTCATTCATCGGACCTAAAGTTAAAATAAAGTACACTTTCATTAAAAGGTAACTTTTTTTTGCTGAAACGACCCCAAAATCTAAAACAGTTTTGGGATCCATTATTAAGTCATAGAAATTGTGAACACATGTCAAATTGTAAAATCAATGTCAAATTGAATGAATGTTAAAATGCAACAAAACCTGAAACAACAACAGTTTGTTTGCCATTATTGCAGGCGATGTCCACATCTTTTGGACATATGTTGAGAACCACGGACTCCGACAGACCAACGACCGCCATCAGTCCTTTTGGTAGTTTGGTATCACTTTCAGTGATAAGTCCTCTCATATACGCCATAATCATGGCATCCCTTGTGGACAGACACCCGTCGGCGTAGGCGCAGGCGATCTCACCAAACGAGTGGCCGATTATGCCGTCGGGTGTGATGTTTATGGCTGTCATCACTTCAAACAATGCTATTTCTAAAGCAGTGGTCGAACAGCACATTGCAGTCATTGTCGACATCAGAGTCTTGTCTTCAGATAATAACATGTCTTTCAAATCGACGCCAAACTCTTGTAGTATTTGATGGCATTCCTCCACTTTATCCGCAAATATCTTGATTGGCATCAAAGCCTTAGCCATTGCGGGCCATTGTCCGCCCAGACCGGTGAACAGTACCCATAGGGGTCTCAATGTCTTGTCTTTCATAACTGCAATCTGTTTCTTATAATTGTATTGAATTTCATTGTTTTGTTCGCAAATTTTCTTTATTATAATCGATCCTAAAATTCAAACCAATTATTGTACACTCAATATAAATATACAGTGTGTTTCACCATGGACCGCTGACTTTTAATTGCAATATCTCAAAAACTAAATTAGATAGCAAGGTATTCTCGACGGTTTCTAAAACTAGAAAGTATAGCAAATTTTTTGACATACTGATCACCCAGGTGCGACTTGAATTAATGTTATTTCTATGGACACTCTTGCAGACATGAGTTAC
>CAJPVJ010002918.1:0-11982 GCA_905397405.1 Oppiella nova
AAAAATATTATCAATTTATTATATATTCTGCGAAATATTTATTCATAGATCTAGTGATAAGTATGGCTAACATATTGAGTCTATGGCACGGAATCAGTTTCATTGGTTTGTGGTTTGGGATGTCATTCATAGATACCAGTGCTCTCATTAGACTTATACTTAATTTTATAAAACGCCTACTAGAATATTGTGTAAATAATGATTTAAAAATATTTATTAAAAAGTTAATGAAAACTGCACAAACATTAACTGAAAAACTTTTAACATATAGATGGCGAAAAATTATGATGTGCTTAACATTTCCTATAATTTGTGCACAAATTTATATACTAACAGACAATTACTTGCAATTTTCAACACAAACATCGATTGAAATGATTGAATACAAAGGCATTGATAACAAAATATCGTTGCAATGGATCCCCGCAATCACTGTATGCTATGAACACACGTTTGAAAGCATGTTATTTGACCCCTATATCAGACAGTACTATAATTCATATTTATTATCAGACAGAGTTCCACCGATAGGTTTATCACCTTATAATATACTCGATTACCCAATAAAAACCACCGACGAATATATCAAGAACATATATAATTATCATTTTAGGCATAATGTTATTCATATAGCGAATGTAAATCATGAATTATTTTGTTTGGACAAACGATATAATCTATGGTGCAATCTGACTAAAATAGATAGTAAACAGTACATTGAGTTTTTACGCAAATATATTGGCGTTAATTCACATCAAGATTTTAAACAGAATTTGAGATCAATTAATGAGAATATTCTGGAGTCGACTAACAATGAGCTGGACTTCTATTCGAGTCATATATTCTGTGATATCGACAATCTATACAAATGTCACGAATCCAGACCAACACTCAGGATATTATCTCCTTTTGGCAAATGTAACACATTTTTGGCGAATAGTAATATAAATGAATCAATCAATGAATTTAAATACAAAATAAATTTTAAGGAAATACGTGGCAGGCTCGGCATAAACGATAATTTTAATTACTTACGTAAAACATTTATCATTCATTCGTCAAATAGTTTACCAAAACTTACTGATAATGTTGTTGAATTTAAAGATAATTTAATCAGGTGGAAAAATAAATTAATGAAAATAATTAGATATAAATTTCAACGTTTGCCGAAACCATATGACACACAATGTCAAGAGTATGGCGAAAATAAGACACAATTTAATTGTTTAAATAAATGCTTTCTAACGACATATTACACGCTATATAATTGTATTCCCAAATATAATAGCTTACTAACCATACAGTTACACGACAAATTAATTGACCCAAATGTGACATTTTGCGAAAATTATTATATTAATAACAATAGTAATATAAAAACATACTTATTAACAAGGTGTCAACGTAAATGTCCTGTCTCGTGCATAGACAATGTGTATGATATACACAAGTTTAAACTAGATATAAATCACGTAATTAGGGGTGATGATGCTAATTATATATTTTATGAATTTCAATTATACCAAAAATATTATCAATTTATTATATATTCTGCGAAATATTTATTCATAGATCTAGTGATAAGTATGGCTAACATATTGAGTCTATGGCACGGAATCAGTTTCATTGGTTTACTCCATGATATCAATACATTTATTAATAGAAATGCAAATTTTTTTATTTTCATCAGATATATTTTACGGAAAATTAAAGTAATTCATTTAAAAACAAGTTTCAGGGTAAGTGGTTTTTAATTATGAGATATAGGAACATGATTGACATAATAGTACAAACTGCATATTTGTACTTTTAGAAACTATTAAACTATCTGAATCAGTCGTGAGCTAGAAGTGCTCACGAGCGAATATGTTGTAAACGGAAAACAGGGGCACCTTATTGGACTCTCATCACATTGAATGAATGCAGTTTTAATTATGATATTATGATTGATTCTAATATAACTTGAACGAGGAATCCGAATATAGGAATTATACCGTCCGATGACCACGGGTTCGGCCGCAGTGATCACTTTTACGGATAACTTTCATTATAAATTTACACATGTAATATATCAATGCAATAGAGATTTTACACTAAATATGATGGTATATATTAAAACATTGTTAACTTAAATTATATTGCAGAAAAACGTCAATTTAGTGCTTAAAATATGAAAACTTAATATTTCAGTTTAATTTTGAGTTTTTCTAATTATTGTATACATTATCGTATTGTGTGCTAACTTCTCTACCAAATTGATATAACACACATCAAGATTTTAATGTTAATTTTTTTCGTTAAATGTAGTCACATCGCAAAACATAATTTGTAATTACTGAGACTGGGGATATTATAAATATTTATAAAAGGGGATTCAATGGAAAAGACGAAAATATAATTTATACGATAATGTATACAATATTTAGAAAAACTCAAAATTAAACTGAAATATTAAGAGTTTTCATATTTTATACATTAAATTGTCGTTTTTCTGCAATATAATTTTAGTTAACAATGTTTTCATATTTACCATCATATTCAGTGTAAAATTCTCTATTGAATTGATATATCACATGTGTATATTTATAATGAAAGTTGTCTCGATAAAAGTAATCACTGCGGCCGAACCCGAGATCATCGGACGGTATAATTCCTATATTCGGATTCCTCGTTCAGTTATATAAGAATCAATCATAATATCATAATTAAAACTGCATTCATTCAATGTGATGAGAGTCCAATAAAGTGCCCCTGTTTTCCATTTACAACATATTCGCTAATTAGCACTTCTAGCTCACGACTGATCTAAATAAAATTTACAATATATAAAATGTGTTTTGTCAATAATGTCCCTATTACAAAATATGATTAATTACGATTATCTATTACAATACTTAATATGTTTTTTAAAAATTACTTTTAATCATAGCGCATATCAACAATAATTTTAACGATATTACTTATCCACCAATTATGTGACATATCAATAAAATACTTCAGTTTTGAATCGCATATAATAATTGATATTAAATCTTACGAATCCGACAATAATTATCCATATATTTCATTATTGTTTGATATTGACCCTTCGCCTAATTTCTTTATTAATAGAAATCTTAATAAACATTTCAACGCTACAAAGAATACATTATTTGACAAACGGGTTGAAGATTATATAGTTAGAGATTTCTATATAAAAGATAAACTTTATCATCAACTTAAATTACTTAAATCGCTAGACAGTTATTACAATTATGAATTTGATGGCAAATTTAGGTATATAAAAACATTTTTCATTAATGACTGGTTGCTTAAAAATTCTACAAACCATAAAAGTGCCATGTTTCTTAAATTATTCCACAAATTAAATTTCATTGAACTCAGGAATATTCTGTTTCATTCGCATCCGTATCCAGAATTTAATGAATTATTGCCACAAGGTGAAGGATTTAAAACATTTAATATTACAATAATTATTAGCAAAACAGTGAAAACCCGGTTAACCAGACCTCATGGGAATTGTAGTTATTATGACGAGTCGAGTGCCGGCGATCGACCATTTGGTGGCCGATCGCACGTCCAGTGTATGCGACGGTGTGTCAGAGTATATGCTAAAAGTGTCTACAAATGTAATTCACTTTTCATTGATGAATATTTACATGAATTGGATTTTGAGTCCGAGTTTTACGACACGTTTTGTTATATGTATAATAACAATATTAAAATATTACAAAGTATAGCCAATATTAGTGCAAAATGTGTGAATTATTGTCCCAAAGATTGTCTGACAGTTGAGTACAACTCGAGGGAAATATCAAGTGATTCACTAATTGGTAGCGATTCCTGGTATAAATTAAATGACGATCAGATGTTTATAGAGAAGTCATTGGTTTGGGACTCAACACAACCCGTGTTTGTCTATCGGGAGGAACCGGTTATGTCTCTAACAGACTATATGTCATATACTGGAGGATTGTTTAGTCTATGGTTTGGGACTAATGGCAAAGACCTGATATTATGGCNATCGGGAGGAACCGGTTATGTCTCTAACAGACTATATGTCATATACTGGAGGACTGTTTAGTCTATGGTTTGGGACTAATGGCAAAGACCTGATATTATGGCTCATAGATAGCATTCAAATGTTATTCATTTATATTTCTCATAAATATAATCAATATTTTTCTCAAAATAAAGTATTTGTTATAAATAATTAGTTTTATAGTTAATTAAAAATTAATCCACAACTCATTTAGCCCTCATGAGCTTACAATTTATAAAGTCGAACTCGCCAAAAACGCATACGGCCTAAAAGGCCTACTTTTATAAAATTTGAAATTATTTATTAATTAAAAATGATAAATTTGCCAAATAAATTTAAGTTTAGCACTCATTAATTTAGTCAAAATCTACGTTGTCAATTTTTTCATTTTGCGTCAAAATTTTACGTAATTTATTTATCTACCAAACTACGTTTATTTACATTTTTCAAAATTTCATTAACAATTATGCAATAAATGCTTTTATTGTATTAATTACGCCAAATATATTAGCGTAATTTATGTAATATTATTGTCCAATTGTATATCTCAACTTTGGTCCACATTAATTCAGTGAACTAAAAGATATTTAGATTTTATGTCAGAGTAGGCCTTTTAGTCCGTAGGCTTTTTGGTGTAGAACCTATTGTATATAATACTTGTATGTGTATTTATGAAAATCTATTAAAATTGAGATATAACTGTTATAATTATAGTTACATTTTCACTAACCTTTATTGCCCATAACGAGGGTCTGAAAAAATACCCAAGCTGAAACATTCAGTAATTGTGTTGTATTTCAATTGTAAATTCAAAAGTCTAAGCCAGTCTGTTTATTAAATGTTTATAAATTTTATTTGTACTATAGTCAATAAACCATTAATAAATAAATCATTAATGAAACATAATGTAACATAATGCTACACTAATGAAGTAAATTCAAAAGTCTAAGCCAGTCTGTTTATTAAATGTTTATAAATTTTATTTGTACTATAGTCAATAAACCATTAATAAATAAATCATTAATGAAACATAATGTAACATAATGCTACACTAATGACTTTTGTGACTTTCTGTATTTATTTCAATACCATATTTGTCAATAACTTTATCATGTAGTAATACAGTACATATAAAAATAAAATAAGTTACTGAAAAATGAAAGACATAGAAATACCAAAACAAAATCAAAGGTCATATGCACTGCTCAGGAGATGACATAGGTCAAAGAAACTAATCTAATAAATAAAGATGTCCAGTACTAATATTTTATTTTACTTGATAAAATTTACGTTTAATAATGTTATTAACATTTTAAAATTTTTATCTTATTTAAATATTTATTTATCAATTTTATAAAAATTATTTACTGCAATATATATTTATTTGTTAAAATCTATTGTAATAACTTATAAGTTTAAATAAAAGTTATCTATATATTTATGCATATAACATTTACAATTATTTATCCACTTCATTATTTTAATCTATAATAAAAATTTTGATAAATATATGAACGTATTGCTTTATAATTAAACTTTTTAATATAAATTCTAAAATATACGTGTCATTCTGCTAGTTGTTTATACAATATTAGCTATTCTTAAAATATCGTTAAGTTTTTAATTATAAAAAATAATATATATATATTGATATATTCAAACTTATGCATTGTTCATAAATTATGACAATAATGTTTCACTGTTATTTATTTAAAGTATTATACAATAACTAAACATTGAGACTATAATACTTTATTATTATTAAACAATAGAAAATTATATTACACGACAAATTGCCCATATTATGTTTTTTAGTGATTGTCTAATTAGTGGATTTCATGTAACTTTTATTATATATTTATTAAAATCTGTCATGTACAGTATAAATAAAAATAATATAAATTTCTAATAGTGCTGGTCAGTATACATTTACCCGTTCGGCCGCTATTACCAAAAGTATAAAAACATTTTTTGAAGGGAGTGACAAAAGCTTAGTCATAGCAGTAAAGCATATTATATGTCCAGGGATCAATTCAATTGCATCGGGAAAAATCATTACATTAAAGGGAATTGATTAAAGTTTAAAAGTAATTTATACCGGTTCAATCGGCAATCGGGGAGCCATGGTTCGGGTATTATTTGCGCCCAATGTTCTGGGTCCTTATACACTGGCTATTGAGACTATTTCGATGGTTTGACAGCCAGATTTTAACTTATATTTAGTAATCTACTTTGTTATATTAATTGATGTAATTTTTAAAATTAAAACCTGAACAGTTAATTAACTGATCCCGATAAGAAACTATTCGCCAATGTTTTCACTAAGATATTGAATTAACAAATTTTCCATAATAAATTATTGAATCAGTAAATTGACCATTTTAGATAATTTACTTCAGAAAACATATAAATTATAAGCTTTTTCTGCTTTGAAAACTAATATTTTAACATTATTAATCTATTTATTATATCCATCAAAAAAAAATTTCCAGTACTAATATTATATTTTAACTTGATAAAATTTACGTTTAATAATGTTATTAACATTTTAAAATTTTTATCTTATTTAAACATTTATTTATCAATTTTATAAAAATTATTTACTGCAATATATTTTTATTTGTTAAAATCTATTGTTATAACTTATAAGTTTAAATAAAAGTTATCTATATATTTATGCATATAACATTTACTATTAGTTATCCACTTCATTGTTTTAATTTATAATAAAAATTATTCTATTTATCAGGTGATAATCAGTGGGTGTGGACCACTGTAGTATCAGGGTAAGGTTTAAACTGATTTTAAACTACTACACCTTTTTGAGTCAGCAATGATCAGGCAAGCTCTTATAGAGGATTAATATTAGTCATCTAATAAGTGAACTGGATAAGATAATATTTAAGAATGGGAATTCCATAAACAGTTATCTTTATATTACACTTTATATTACAAGAATATCAAGATTATAAAGTTTATTATGTATTTAATTTTTAATGAGTTCATAAATATACTTCAAATGCAATGACTAAATTAACAATTAGTTTAACTTTATGCAATTAAAAAACTAATGTTGTCAATACAAACACCCTTTCAATCGCTGTCCGACAAAGGATCTCGCTCAAAGAAACTGGTAAAATGAAATATTTTTTGTATATTTCATATACAGTAGATACTATTTACGGCTAAATAATATCATCATTTAATTGAAATAAAATCTTTGATATAAGTTCTTGTCTGTTTTAATGATTAATTCATAAATGAATACATAAATAATTTCGATAATCGCTATTGTATCACGGTCGGACATAAATTTTGTACTAGATTATAATGTTAAAAATTAAAACTTATAATAACAATACAATTGAAAAACTGATATCATATTAAACCATAATTATCTGACTGTAAAATAAAACAAAAATTATCTCATTTGAATTGATTGACTATAAATAATGACAGATAAACATAGGGTGACCAGATCCAAAAACTTGAATACTTGAATGTTAACTCAAAAATACTTGAAAATACTTGACATTAAAATTTTGTTTAACTTTTAACGGCAAATATTTTCAATTAGCGGTAAATAAACAAAATTCAGATAACTAACAATTTAATTATGCACTTATAACCAGTATTTGAATTAATATATGTATTTTTATGTGAATCCGTATGTTATTAATATATAGTACAGTTAGATCAAAAGAGTGCTTATTATACTAGTTACAATTATGAGATATTTTTTCAACTCATTCAATACTTAAAATAATGCCCTGATTATTATATGAAATAAAATTAATGTTCAAAAATATTGTACTAATAAAACTAAAATAAGTATATTTTGCTTAAGACAATTAAATTATAATCATAATTATAATCATATTTTTACTTTGGTAGTAAAAATAAATATGTAATACATATTAAATTGTAGTTTTATATGGAAAATGATTTAAATTGTTGTTTGATAGTTGTATTTTTAAAATTTTATTTAATATTTAATTAAGTCAAGTATTTATATTACATGAAGTGATATAATATTTTTTTTAAAAATAATTTTATTAAAAATTAACTTTAATTATAGCAAATTTTCAAATACTTGACATTATAATGTCAAGTATTACCTCTTCCCTTGATACTTGACAGGACCCTCAAATACTTGAATGTCAAGGTGAAATACTTGACAATGGGCAGTCTAGATAAACAAGAGGTAGTCATAAACCCCTTTTGCCACCAATGGGAAAACGCATTATAAAAATGTATGTGTTTTAGTGTTTTACCAAAACGGGTGACAACACTGTTTGTGACACAACAATGGTATTCAATGCAAAGCATTCAAAAATATTGGCAAAAGGGGTTTATGACTACCTCTTGTTTATCTGTCATTATTTATAGTCAATCAATTCAAATGAAATAATTTTTGTTTTATTTTACTGTCAGATAATTAGGCTTTAATATGATATGAGTTTTTCAATTGTATTGATATTATAAGTTATAACTTTTAGCATTATAATTTAGTACAAAATTTATGTCCGACCGTGATAATTTTATTATTAAATTAAAAATGTTCAACGATAAATTGTAAAACAAAGATAACAATTTATACCGATATGAATTGTTTAACATATTTGATCATCTTACATAATTTTTATAAATTTAGTCTTATTGCATCTTAGAGAATGGTACATAACTATCAATTTCATAATCATAATTAACATCGCAATTTGGGAAATTGTCAGGATCATTTAATTCCTTACCGGATGAGCATTTTAGCGTGGCAACCGTAGTAATACGACCAAACATATTGTTCTGCTTTAACCAGTAGTTTCTGCAATCGTAACAATCAAAATCGTAGTAGGCGTCTATGTACACATTGCTAGAATTATTTTCATTGAAAAATGGTAAAAATGCTTTCTTTGAGAAAAATGTTATTTTCTCAGATTGATTGCGAAGATCAATTTGTGTTGGTCGGTTTATCAAGCTAAATGAATTTGGTGCAAAACTTTTTCCACTTAGTTTGTTGCTATCCAAATCGATAGTTAGCACTCTGTCAGATGATTTATTATTTGCAAATGCATATGCTGGTATGGCGTCTAATTGATTAGACAACAAACCTATACGGGAAATTGATGAAAGGTTTGTAAATGAATAGCTGGATAACTTATTGATACTAGGAAGAATATAAATTGTTGATAATTTTGTTTGTTCTGGAGCTAATGCGTATGGTGGTATTTCATTAATTTTCTTATTTCCAGACATGTACAAATATTGAAGATTGGCAAATTTACTAATAGTTTCAAATATATCAGTTTGTTCTAAATTTATATTATTAATAATATTAATTATCTCGGTAAAATGAGTTGTTTCGTTAAAGGCATCTGGGTGGATTTGTGATAAATTAGAATTTTCAAATTTTATTTCATTAAATCGGATATCGTGAAATGTGTTTGCTTTTATTTCTGTCATCAAGGTGTTATTAAAGCGAAAATATTTAAACCGCTTTTGTTCAGGATCAAGTGAACGGCTAAGATTTGCAAAAATATGCTGCAGGTCAATTTCATTGTTGCCACCACATTCAATGTAATTGTATTGACACCCTGTACATGGTAGTATTATATCGGAATCATCGCATTCACAAAATATAATTTTAATATTACATTGAAATAATACGAATAAAATACAACCTAAAATAATTATAAATATAAATTAAGAAATATATTTATAGATAAATTTATACAGTATAGCACCAGGTATACTTTCCTTATAAATATTGCTATATAAATTATTTTAAAATAAAATTCAAAATGTATACTTACAATATTTTAAAACCATCTTGGAAGGATTTAATTAAAACTTATAATTGGTAAGGTATTATAAATTTATTGTATAATTAAAATTCTGTAAGTAATTTTTTAATCTATTATTTTTTGTTTTAATAATATTTTAAATTCATATTTATATGTTTATAAAATCATTAAAATGTAAGAATTTCAATATAAATAATTCCAACTAATTTAGATACTGTATCACTTTAATTAACACTTGAACATACCACTTTACGATAAATGGTTAAATGTATTATGTTTTATTATTTGAAATTGATTGCTAACTTTAATTTTTTCTAGTATTTATCAGAAATTCTTTAATAATTTATATCTTAATATGCGTCAAATTAGTAAACACTTAAAATATCGATATAAATTTGAAGATTATATATTTTAAGTTACTTGCCATTAAAGTAATATTACTCTAAATATTCCAATAAATATCATCATTTTAGAAATATTAAATATATTGACTTCTAGTGTATTTTAGATCAAAATTGTTTTGATTATTATACAATATATTTGTTAATATTTAAAATATTATTTTTACTAGGGTATTTTATAATTAATGGAGTTTATTAAAATAAGTGAAATTTCTTTTGAATCTTATCAATAAATAAATAGGGGCCAAAAATAATTATTAATACTCACTTGATATTTATAATATTATTCTTAAAAATACAATCAAATATTAAGTTTTTATCGCTATAATTTTATTGATAATTGTAAATTAGAGTACGGTATTATAAAATAGATGATTAATTTATATTACTAATTTTATATTAAGATTTTAATAATTTAGTTAATTCAGTCCATAATTTAATTAAAGCCATAATTTATTATTTAATTAAAAATATATAAATTTAGTTAAATAATTATATTAGTTAAAAATTATATTAGTCAAAATGTTCACAATTAATTAATACTATATCAACATATTATTTTGAAATTAACAATTATAAGGCATATGTCAAACATTGAGAATATAAAATACAAAATATATTTTAACACAAGTTTTAATTAATAATTATTTACTAATCCATTTATACAAAATTACGTAATATTACTAGATGTTTACATTAATTTGATCCAGTATTAAATTATAATTAAGGTATGAATCTCAAAAATAGTAATCCCTGTTATCTATGTCCATATATATAATATCATTTTCCTTTTGCCTTGACACAATTTTTGCATTGCAATCAATTACTGGTAATGTAATCATTTAACTAATATTTGCATGTCCAATATAAAATTTAATATAACTATTGAAAAAATGTTTGTAATTTTTAATAATATTTAATTTGTTAACTCAATATAATAAATACTTTAATGCAATGTTACTAATATTTTTCTAATAACAGTAAATGTCATTAGTAATTGGAATAGTTAACCTGATGTTTTAGTATTAATAACTAATACAATTTTCTTAATAAAAGATTACTTATTCCATTAGGTAGATGGCATTTATATATTAAAATAACATAGATTATTTTGTTTGAAAATCTATATATATTATTATATTATATTTGTTGAACAATCATTATCAATTAATGAAGTATTATATTTCTTAATTAAATTATATACCTATAGAAAATATATACTAGATTATAATAGATAATATAGTATATTTAATAAATTGTGATAAATTTATTTGAAATTGATTATTTATTTAGTTTATAGATTAAATTATTTTAATTATTATTATTTCTTTATTAATCCTAATATCAATTTCAAATCAAAACTAATTATGGTGGATTAAAGTCCAAATGATTTTTTAATTGTTATTGATTTGAAGTTAATTATCTAATAAATTATCTAAGATTTATATTTTATACTATAACATTATTTACTAAATTATCTATAAATAAATAAATCTTTTAAATCTCTAGTAAGTAAATTAATAAATAGTAATATTTTTAATTGTAAATATTTTATTTAATCTTTTATAACAAAACTTTTAATAATGATTTTATTTTTTATATAATTTATTTATTTTTAATTTTTCCATTGACTCTCGTGTTTGTTGAATTTTGTCAAATGATTGACTATAATAAGTATATTGTTTACTACTCATGCGATAATTGTCCCACATGTAATCCGTAAAATTATCCGGCCAAC
>CAJPVJ010002919.1:0-11981 GCA_905397405.1 Oppiella nova
AAAAAACTCTTGTTATGTGATTGCAGTAGACATTTAACTCGGGAGCTATTTATTGGCTAATATTAGCGGCACTAGTGATCGACATTAATGCGAGATTTGTTCAAAGAATTGTTTTGCAACTCATTTTTGGCAAATCAAACCGTCAAATGACATTTGTTTTCAGTTTACTCAGGGCTTTGAATTTGTAATAAATATTCTGTTCGTTATTCGCAAACAATTGAAAAACTCTTTTGAAAAGTATTATATAAAGGAATGTCTGATCGCATAATAAATACCGTATTTGTGGCCAAAAGCAGTTTCTTATTGACGACAACCCCAGTGTTTGCCACTAAAGAGTCAAATAAATCATTGCCTGAAATGAATATTCCTTTATATAACTTATTATATCCTTTATTCTGAAAGCGATGTCAAAAATATCGGAAATTAAAACCAATAAATCTCAACAGAAAATCATTTTATTGTATTCGTATTCATTCCTATCATTCATAACACATAAGAATTTGTTGCAAAAAATACTCGTTTTTATTTTAAATGATTGTTTGAATTCAATCACTAAATAATCATTTCTTGAGATATTTTTCCATTCGATTAGCAAATAGTCGTTATTTGACTTAAAGAACACATTTTTGTTGTTTTTGGAGGAATTCATAAATCTTTTCGAAAAGTAATTTATTTTCAAAAAACTAACAAAATTGTGAAGATTTTTGATGCTTTGAGAGCAGAAGTATTGGGAAACAAAGAGAGTGAACAGAATGCGAGCTTTTTGTCAAATAAAGTATTAATACAAAAACGAATTGAAGAAAAATTAGTTTTTTGAAAATATGAACTTATAAACTATAAAAATATTGTACACATCCTCTCTATCTATCTCTCTCTCTTTCTTTCTCTCTCTCTCTCTCTCCCTCTCTCTCTCCCTCTCTCTCTCTCCCTCTCTCTCTCCAGCATCAGCTCATAAATAAATAAATAAATAAAAAGTTCACAATAAATACCATACAAAACAAAAGTCATTTTTCACAACTGTTTTGCTATCATTTTATGAGTTCATATTAATTAATAAAAAAATGAATTAAATATTGAAAACATGAAAATATTGAGAAAATAATATTTTTTCATTTAAATGTAAAGAAGATATGTTTTGATACATAGCTTCTGAGAGACATTTATTGATTTATTTTGTGAAAGCAATTTAGAAATGGTTTGAAATTCAAATATAAAGTCATATATTTTATATTTGAACCAAATTTTGATATTGAAGTTGACATAAATCGCATCAAAATATACGTATATATAAAATGCATTAAAAACTTCTTTTTGAGACAAAAACCTTAAAATATAAATAAAAAGTCAATAAAAATCGTAAGTTCCTATGAATTGGAGATAAAAATTCTGTGAATAATAATAATAATAACGGAAATAACACTAAAAACTAATAATTACTAAAAATAAAAATTCTTAAAGTTATTGGAAAATGCATTAAAACTTCAAATAAAGTGTTGCATTAGTATTAGTTGGAGTATTTGAGTATTGACTGACTGTGGGGAGGGAGGGAGAGGGTGTGTGTGAGAGAGAGAGAGAGAGAGAGAGAGAGAGAGAGAGAGAGAGATAACACGGGCAGTACAGTGCGGTACCAGTGCTATCACTACTGTCTTTGAGTGATCTTTTTCTCGATGTAGTTGTAGTGATACTGTAGTGTATGGAGTGGTAGAGCATAGGCTGCCAGTGCTCTACCGTATGATGCGGTGGTGTGCGAGTGTGGGCCGTCTCTCTGGGCACAGACAGGCATAACATACAGTGTGTGCCGTACTGTGCAGTGCGAGTCACATGACTGCCAATTGATTGCCAGCTCTTGTGCTCCACTCTCTCTTCGTCTCTCTCTTTCGCTCTCATCTGTCGAGTACTGACTGACTGTGTGTTGAGTCGAGTGTCGTATGTCTTAGTGTTGTGTCCGGCGTTCAGACGATCGCACACTGAATACAGCTATAGTTATACAGCAGTGATAGTGATGTCACACAACCAGTGATCACTCATTACAGCCAACCATTCAAACCATTCAAAAGCATTGCATGAAGATTGCCATCCAATTGTATCCATTCGTGTCACACAAGTGTTTGTCTCACACTCTCTCACACTCTCTCTCTCTCACTCTCTCTCTCTCTCTCCCTCTCAACCCAACAGTGATTTTCAGTCAAAAAACACTTTTATTGACAAACGTTTGCCAAAAACCAATGCTTTCTCGCATTCAATGCACACGTATTTGTCACTCAATCCAGTGATCAACTCTTCGGCCCTATTATTGGCGACCACTTCAGACACCACTCGACAACACATCCGATCATATAATCCATTCATTCAATTGTGATTCAAAACCTCAAACTTAATCATCATTTTTGGGAAACTTTTTTTGTGGACATCTTTTTCGGTGACAACTCTTTGGGAACCAGTCTTTGACACGGATTTTGAGATAAAAAATCTATTTATTTATTGTTATAAACATTGAGATTATATCCAAATATCTCTCATATTCTTCGCAAACAATTATTCTGTGATTCTTGTGGTGAACCAAACCTCGTGTCCAACAAACAATCCTATGAATGTTTGTCTGCAGTGATTGACCAGTGATTTCGCACCGATTATCACCGCAAGACTGATCCGATTGTCATGTTTTCGCCGCCGAGCCAACAAAACGGCAACTCTTTGGCCGCACTGTCCGAGTGTGGGCTCAACGGGTCGACAACGCCCTCGTGGGCACCCCTGCTGTCTGGGGGTCCATCTGATCCGTATGGACTGAAACTGCATCACTATTCCGATTATCTGGTGATGACTGCACTGCCGGCCCACTCGCCGACCGACCCGTTGGGCGCGTTGTCGCACACGAGTAACGGGTCGTCCGGACAGCAAAAGGACACCACCTTCACCAAGATCTTCGTCGGCGGACTTCCCTATCACACCACCGACAAGTCGTTGCGACAGTTCTTCGAGACGTTCGGCGACATCGAGGAGGCGGTCGTCATCACTGACCGACAGACAGGAAAGTCCAGAGGATATGGATTCGTAAGCGAGAACCGTCTTATCCCTTTGCCTACCATTCCTCCCGTTCCTCTCACTATTTGCCTACCATTCCTCCCATTCCTCTCACTATTTGTTTGAATATAAAACAAAATTAGAGATAATTTTGTTATATTTTTAGAGTAAAGACTTATTTATTGTTTTAGTCATTCATTTAACGCCTTATTTTGAGAAACTATTAGATTTGATGAGAGTTTGTGAGCAAAAGTTTAGCAAAATATTTAGTGTTTATTATTTCCATTCATATCATAAGGCAGTCAGAGATGTGTTTGTAATGTAAACTACAGTCAATTGTCGGACACATCAGACCATTGCCTGTCAAGTGAGTGATAGATAGAGTGAACACTCGTTATAACAAACATTATATTCATTATACAAGTTATGTGTATCGCGACTAACGAAGTGCACCCCATCTTAACATATCTTACCATACGATGCCTCACCACTGATAGTCCTAATACTGGCACTCATATAGCAGTCGAGTATATGTTGTGGTCCAACAGATCCAACACTTCCAACATATTTAAGTTTGCAATAAATCATAAAAAGGAGTCTAACGGAAGTGAATCCAATCGTATCTCATCTCTACTCTAAGTCTAGGGATAGAAATGAGACATAAAGAGGTCATCACTTTGTTTTGTGTCTAAAACACTGGAAACGGATAGTTTGTATTTTCTGTGTCTCTGTGTCCACTCGTTTTGTACAAAATAAACTCATTTTTTGCAATTCTTTACTCAATTCTGTATAGCATTTAGTGTGATATGAACTCTAAACCCAATGCATAACACATTCACTTCACATATAATCGACTTTCTTGTGAAAGGTTTGTCCCTTTTTTTTGAAGGCACGAGCCTTTAGAGCCCAGAGATGGATGAGTTAACACGTGTTCCTCCACTGCATGCCTACCCCTCGTCTCATATGTGTTGCAGTCGTAAGACTTCTTACATAACTTTTAGCTCTCATTCGTTTTGGTCTCCAATTTGCGTTCACTTTTGAGTTGAAAAAACTTTTCGACTCATTTTGTGTGGAAATAAAAATAGAGATTTGGAGTGAAGACGGAGACATAAATTCAATGTTTAAATCACTTTTGAATGGACTTTAAATGGGAATTAAAAATATTATTTCATGAGTAGAGCCACACATCTCTAAATTATTTTTTCAAATGAGTTTTCGTTTCTCTTAGTAATAGTTTTGTTATGAAATATGTGTTTAAATTATGACAGTTTACGATAATTTTATTTTTTATATCCCATGCCTTTCCCCTAATCCCTATCTTCTGATTTGCATCACATTTTATATGAGGATTGAGTGTTAATCTTATTTTGGGTCTTATTTAGCTCTCATTCGTGGGTCGTCTCCTCCCATCCCCCACACAATCATTCATTTTCTTTATTCGTATCTTTTGTTTGAATCCAGACTCTGATGTATAGAGCAATGAGAATGAGAGCTAAGTCGGGAAGACAACCAAAAGTCTCGATAACATTGCTCTCATTCAATATCACAAACACATTCATAGCTTATGCCATAGAACTTAGAGTTAGATTGGATTAGAGAGAGAGAGAGAGAGAGAGAGAGAGAGAGAGCTATCAATTAATTGAAATATTTCTCAAATAAAATCTATATTTACGCTAAAAATTCACCAATTTCTTTGCAGTCATATCTTTTACTACCAGTGCTTTGCTCTCTCTCTCTCTCTCTCTCTCTCTCTCATTCAATATCACAAACACATCCAAAGCTTATGCCATAGAACTTAGAGTTAGATTGGATTAGAGAGAGAGAGAGACAGAGAGAGAGAGAGAGAGAGAGAGAGCCAGTGATATGAAAACTTGGGTAGAGTAGAGCTGAGGTTGAAGTTTGTGCCGTTTGTGTCGATTCAGTGATAAGAAGTGAAACGAAAGATGAGAGAGAAGTGAGAGATGAGGAGAGGGTATGGAGAGAGTGGGAGAGTGGGATGAGGAGAGGGATGGGGAGTGGAGTGGTGTGTAGTGTAGTGAAGAAGTTAGCGGTGTTTGGGTCTAAATAAAGCGCTCTCTGACTGCCAATGACTGGCAATGGATTGAATCCCTGAGCGCCACAACTGTGCCGTTCAACCAGAACTGTTCGGTTCGGTTGTCGATCAAAAAAGCATTGAATAGATGGCAAGAAATAGTTATAGTGTTATAGTATTGACAATAAATGCTTTGTTTAAGGCTTGTGTTAAGCACTGGCAGTCGTAAGCCGTGTGGCTATTAGTTCACGGCTATCAGATTCGCCTCAATTTGCTTGCAATCCAATTGTGTTTACTCTCACCAAAAGCTCCCATTCTCTCCACTATTGAACACATTGTTTGTAAATTGGGTTTTGTTTTTCCAACTAAACAACACTTAACTCCCAATACGCCAAACACTTTACACACTAACACACGAGCACTCATTAACTGAACACTCAATTGAAAACATTCGCCAGAATTATATATAAATTGATGAAAACTCTATAAATATTTTTTATAACTACTACTCAGAGAAGAATATAATAATTGCGAGATTTTTGAGCACAAAAGCAAAACATTACTCAATCCGATGATGACATATGTTTCACATTTTCTTTGCAGTCATATCTTTTACTACCAGTGCTTTGCTCTCTCTCTCTCTCTCTCTCTCTCTCTCTCTCTCTCTCTCGCTTCTCTTTTAAAAATAATAAATTATTAGTCTATTAAATATGTTTTCACTCGAGTCTCTCAATAACTGAGTATAACAACTGCATTGTATATTGAGTACACGTTTTACTACTCATTTTTTAATTCATAATTTCTTATTTCCTTTTTTCAAAACTCATGCTTTCATTACGAATCGATTCGCGGATTGTGAATATTCTTGATATTAATGTTTTGTGCTTTAAATTAAGAAATATTTGTTTCCAGAATTGCAAACAAACACAAAGGATGTGTTCATTTGAATTGTGGTCTGAATGAATGCATATTTGCATTGAATTAAACAGTAGTAACGGTCAGAGAGATGTCTCTTTTAAAAAACTTGCAGTTTTATTGTCTAAATAACAAATTCTTGCTTTCATTTGGTTATTATCTTTTATTTTATTCGTTGTTTTTTGCCAAACGATGCGAAAAGCATTTCATATATTATATAAGAATCAGAATAAATAGTTTTGAAACTCTTAACCATTAAAAGCACATCAAAAGACATGAACAGCACATATAGAAAGTACAGACAGAAAGAGTGCACAAAATTCTTTTGTATTTTTCAATCGAAATGTATTTTTCTATGAATACGATTGTATGAGTATTATCTCTCTGATCACACAATTGTCTGCCATTGTATGTCATCCACCAAACAATGCATAGCTATGGTTGAGGTCCTCTTCCATTTCCATTACTCCACCACTTTTGCTCTCATCTCATCTCCCTTTCCCTTTTTATTTACACTGCGAAGGTCTCTCTCTCTCTCTCTCTCTCTCTCTCTCTCTCTCAAACAGATATACGAAACAGTGAACATCTCTCTCTCTCTCTCTCTCTCTTTCTCTCTCTCCCTCTCTCTTTCTCTCTCTCTCTCTCCCAAACAGATATACGAAACAGTGAACACTGATTGTGAATTGTAATGTTTTTCTTATATTTAGGTTACAATGGCTGACAGAGAGTCGGCCGAACGGGCTGTCAAAGAGGCCAATCCTATTATCGATGGACGCAAAGCTAATGTAAATCTCGCGTATTTGGGGGCCAAACCACGTACTAATATACAGAACGGTATGACAACCAAACCATCATTAGTTTCACACAAATTTTATATCTTATTAATTAAATGCCAATAATATGTCAGACAATATATCCCATATTCAGTACAGAGTTACCGTATAATAAAAAATGAAAAGCAATAGCAATAGAGTTCGATAGACATTAAAACACAATTATTTGAACCATTATTTAAAAAGTTTTACATCAATATAAATGACATATAAAAGACTTTCTTAACTATGTTTAAAAAAGTTTACGTTTGAATGATAGCCCCCTTTGATATGTTTTAATGGATGCAAGAATTGATGCATTTTCTCGTCTGAATAGCTTATATCGCATCCAAATTAAAGCTTCCGTTTTTGGCACTTAAACTCATTTCCAACACAACTAAAAAGCATTAGTTTTTAATTTGAGTTTAACTTTTTAAGTCGAAAGTGGAGACTATCTCTTCCTTTCCTCGTGTCTGTCGTCTAAGCCGTGACTTAACTATTTGTCTCCAAACTATTGAAAACGTTTCTAAGATTTGAGGAGTTTTTTAGGAGTTTTTACTTTAAATTTGACTTTTGTTTCGCATATAAAATGTATACAAAGGTGTAAAGCATTGTGTGTTAACTTCATTTTAATAGTAATCAAATTCCTTAAGAGAGATGTTTTTCCCAACTTTTAAGTAATGAATAAATTTCTTCTTTCTCTTCTTATATGTTATAGAAATCTATTGATATTTTTCTTATACATTCAAAGGCTGTGCCAACTTTGCAAATGTCATTCATATAAGAGATTATGTTTTTGTTTTCACTAAAAGACTCACTTTTAGTATTGAATGAGAAAAATGAAACGTAAATTGGATTTAGTTTTTTGGTTTGTTTTGCTTTCCCTTTATTCCGATGCATTGCTTATGAATACAACAATCGTTGATATCATATAATCATTAGATCTGACATTTGATTCAAATCACATGTAATACACATACGATTCTTATCGCACATGTATTTATTTAATTCAATTTATGGCACAATTGAGTTGAATAGACAAACAAATGGCTAATAAATATAAGCGCCTATCGATTGATTATAAGAGATATTTATGCGACGTTTCCGTTGCAGACAGGCGTTCACATCCCTGTCCCACACACTCGTGTGGATCCAATATGTTATGTTATTTTCGCAGAATTAACGTAAAACTGTATAATTTGTTGAATATTCTTCACTTTACGACATCACCATTAGCTCCCATTTGCATATAATTGGCGTTTCAAATATATTGTTGTCTATAATTAACTCCACTTTTAAAGTTCAAAAGCAGACTATTTCTCCCAAATTCTCTTAACTCTAATAATTGTTGAATGATTTAACACTGTTTTCACTTATTTTTCGTTTTTTCGGAGACTTTTTTGTTGGTCTTTATGGCTTTCTTACTTTTATTGTTTGCTTAAAAAACATTAATTACCAATCAGTCACTAAACTATTAAATATTAGATATAATTGAATGGAAAAATGATTATTATTTGTGTGTATAATAGAGAAACAGAATTATGATTATTCGCCAAAAAAGTTATATTTCTTTTCGGAAGAAGTTTTGCCAAATAATTGAAGCGCGAAATGAATTGAGAAGAGATCTAATGGTTTGGATATACAGTGGATGTGATGTGAAGTACAGCCCAACTCTTTCACACAAATTCTTGAATTTGATGTTTAATTCTGTTATTAATGTGGTGTTGGGCTGAGGGCTGGCATGTATTTCCTGAATCGCTGTGCCATTTCATGTGCTGACAGGTACACAAATGGTTGACTCAAATAATAAGCCCCGCGCCTCCTCTTCCCCCAACACACACTCAGACACACTGTATGTTTCAAAAGGTTTGACTTATTTTTTGATTTTTGTAATTCGGCCAAAAGTGGAGCTCAAGAAAAATTGTAGTCTTCATAGACTTAGACATTGAGTCGCGTTTCTCGTGAATAAATGCATCGCTTAAATCGGATTTGGCTCTAAAAACCTTCAACTCTTGTGGGCGAAAGGTTTCTTCGCTGAAGAGTTGCACAAATGTATGTTTGGAGACGAGGTTTCCATCCAATCATACATACAAACAGACAAACACTACACCACTAAACGCTCGCAAAACTCTGGCACTTCTCTCCCATTCCACTCGTGTTTTGCACCATATTTTTAATCATTAATTTTACTTCACATCCCATTTGTGACAAACTATTAGATGAGAAGTCATAACACATATTCAAGTTATTATAGTCTACATCTCATGTTAGAAATTAGAGATTACGATATATTGTCAAATATAAAGCACAAGCGAAATGTTTAAAAATGCTTTTGATTTCTAAATACATTTAATTAGACTCGCTTTCACTACATTCCTTTCATTTGCGGGTAAAATGTTTTTTTTGAGTTGAAGTTTAGTCCTTTACACAGAAATCTTACTTATCTATTAGATGCCCAATACTCTACAATTTAATGTAGGCAGGGTAAAGTATGTTTTAAGGGGCAATATTTTTCATATTGGAGATTTATTTAGCTAATACTGTATGATTTTTTAGCAGTGCTAATATTTAGGCGTTTTGGGTAAATTTATAATCTTATCAAAATATTTGAATAACAATTTTATAGCACATCTCAACAAATATTTAGCGCAACTTTTTTTCGTGTAATTGATTCCCAAAAGANCTTTTGATTCTCATTAATATTAATGAAAATGGTTTTTGTTTTGAGAGGAAAGAGAGAGAATGAAAGGAAGAGTAAGAAAGTGAGAGAAAAAGAGACATAAAAGATGTGAAAATTGTGTTTGAAATCAATGACATATAACACATGCGATACACACAATCATATCGTCTCGCATATGATTCAATGGTTTAAAAGTTGTTTTGTGTGCGAAAATCACATTCAAAATAGAGTTTAAAAATTCAATACAACATCAAAATATTGAATACAACAACGATATGATTGTGAAATGGATTTGACTGAAACTTTTTTCTGGTCGTAAAGCAATCGCCTTTTATTTCATTAAGTCTTTCAGAGATATTATGTCTTTTCAGACGAAATGAAAAGAAATCAAAAATCTCAAAAAACTTGTTTTTATGCATTAAATTAATCATCGTTTTAAGGGTGCTTTTGATCGTTGATTACAACGACTGCAATGAGTTGTCATTTAATTTGATTTTTTCGCTGTTATTCATGGCTAAGAAAAATGGGCCCAAAAATAAAAGATAACTATTAAGGAGACGACACAAAATCAAAAGTTTATTAATAAATGTCAGCAAAAGAGAGAAAATAATTATTTAAAACTTATCGTAATATTTTTGCCACAACTTTAAAGTTGGCAAATATTAATAGTAATCATTATAATTGTCAGAAAAAAATAAATTATAATTTATATCGATTATTATTCTTAAGAATAGCCTTAAAAAACATTAACTCACAAAATTAAATGCATTTTTCACTACTATTTCTCTTATCTCTCATTATATTTGTATTTAAAAAAGAAATACAACAACGATATGATTGTGAAATGGATTTGACTGAAACTTTTTTCTGGTCGTAAAGCAATCGCCTTTTATTTCATTAAGTCTTTCAGAGATATTATGTCTTTTCAGACGAAATGAAAAGAAATAAAATCTCAAAAAAACGCGTTTTTATGCATTAAATTAATCATCGTTTTAAGGGTGCTTTTGATCGTTGATTACAACGACTGCAATGAGTTGTCATTTAATTTGATTTTTTCGCTGTTATTCATGGCTAAGAAAAATCGGCCCAAAAATAAAGATAACTATTAAGAGACGACACAAAATCAAAAGTTTATTAATAAATGTCAGCAAAAGAGAGAAAATAATTATTTAAAACTTATCGTAATCTTTTTGCCACAACTTTAAAGTTGGCAAATATTAATAGTAATCATTATAATTGTCAGGACTTTTATTTAATATTAAATATAGCTAATAATAAGAATTCTTATCGGAATTTTTTGTAATTGAGTGTTTTAATTTACGTAAAAAGTGATGATAAAGAGAATAGAGAGTAATATAAACATAAATTTTTTCAGTAAATTCCTTACATTAACCAAAAGCAATGCAATTCTTTAATAATAAATATAAATCAATATTAAAAAACTTAAAATAAACCACACATTGAATTCATGTTCATATAAATAATCTCACGTTAATGTAAACCATACTTTTATTTGAATTTAAAAATGATGTTAAATAGTAAACACAAAGACTAATATAAATAAAAGCAAACAATTTGTAAATCTGGGAATTTAATTAATCAATTGTGCCATACATTTGACATTAAGACCCAAACGATTAAGTCTTTTGGGAATCAATTACACGAAAAAAAGTTGCGCTAAATATTTGTTGAGATGTGCTATAAAATTGTTATTCAAATATTTTGATAAGATTATAAATTTACCCAAAACGCCTAAATATTAGCACTGCTAAAAAATCATACAGTATTAGCTAAATAAATCTCCAATATGAAAAATATTGCCCCTTAAAACATACTTTACCCTGCCTACATTAAATTGTAGAGTATTGGGCATCTAATAGATAAGTAAGATTTCTGTGTAAAGGACTAAACTTCAACTCAAAAAAAAGTAAAATGGGCGTTTACTTTCCTTACATCACTTTCGCTCAGATTAATTTACATAAATCTTTAGTTTTCGTAAAAATTTGTAAAGCGAACACGAAATATAAACTGTTATATAGCATTAGAGATTAAAGCAACATGAGATGTAGACTATAATAACTTGAATATGTGTTATGACTTCTCATCTAATAGTTTGTCACAAATGGGATGTGAAGCAAAATTAATGATTAAAAATATGGTGCAAAACACGAGTGGAATGGGAGAGAAGTGCCAGAGTTTTGCGAGCGTTTAGTGTAGTGTTTGTCTGTTTGTACGTATGATTGGATGGAAACCTCGTCTCCAAACATACATTTGTGCGACTCTTCAGCGAAGAAACCTTTCGCTCACAAGAGTTGAAGGTTTTTAGAGCCAAATCCGATTTAAGCGATGCATTTATTCACGAGAAACGCGACTCAATGTCTAAGTCTATGAAGACTACAATTTTTCTTGAGCTCCACTTTTGGCCGAATTACAAAAATCAAAAAATAAGTCAAACCTTTTGAAACATACAGTGTGTCTGAGTGTGTGTTGGGGGAAGAGGAGGCGCGGGGCTTATTATTTG
>CAJPVJ010002920.1:1931-11979 GCA_905397405.1 Oppiella nova
ATAATACATAATAAAATCTTAAAAATATTGTGTTTATCAAAAATAAACTGTTTAAAATTATATAAAACCTTAAACTCTGAGTCCATTCAAGTCCTTATCTCTTAGAAAATTGTTGTTAAAAATCAGACCAATTTATGCTCAAATGATTTACACTGACTTTATAATCCTATGTCCCATAATGCAATAATTTATTAATATATAATTAAGAATTTACGGTGGTTAATATTCATATAAGTGATATAACATATAAATTATTTTTAAATTATAATTCAATTAATTAATAAGTTATGAACATGTCAAAAATTTTATTCTATAATAATAAATTGATATTTTTATAAATATAATAAACATTTCATTAATCATTCATATTTGGGGCAAAATAAACAAAAAATATCGTTGACTATATTTTGCTTAAAAATAAAATTAATAAAAATAAAATAATTTTTATATTGATTAGATCCATTTGTTTTATAAATAAGAGCTGTATTTAGTTTAAAGTGAATTAATGATTACTGTAAAAAGCAAAAGGACTTTTTATTTGGTGTGTAATACAGAATATATATAATATAGGAGTTGAGGCAAAATAAGGACAATTCAGTGGTTAGTCTCGAGAGAATAGGATTGAGACGAAAGAGAGATTTACTGAATATTTCAGTTTATATACAGTATTGAAGACATAACACAAACACAAGAAAAGAGATATCACTTCACGTTAGCTATTGATTCAGTTTATTAGATAAGTTTAATACTATAATCTTAAGCGAAAAGCAGAATTCAATTAAGTTTTGCTCATAATATTTATAGTATTTTTATTTATAACTGTTTACTGATTGCCTTTTGGGGTGTCTTTGCAGTGGCGGTGGTTATCTCCTTCTTCTTCTGTTATTCTCCATTTCACGCCCAGAGAGTGTTGGCCACCAATTTGGTCCGCAATAGTATGTTAACGCCTGTCGTCATGAATGTCTACACAATCCTCACCCATATATCTGGTGTCACATACTATTTGAGTTCAACCATAAACCCAATCCTCTATCAAGTGATGTCTCGTAAGTTTAGGATCGCTTTGAAGGACACATTTGGCCGGTGTTTGCCGTGTCTCACACCAAACCATTTGCCGGAAATGAATTACTCGACAATCTTCGCGGGAACACCTAATTGCTCGAAACTCTATTACCGATCGGCGCCCTATAAGAATGGCACGACTAGGAAGTCAAGGCATACCAGCTTTTATGACAGTCCGACCACTAGTTTGAAACACAATCAAAGGAGAAGTGATTCCCTTTCGCCCAACGATTCGAGTATTGCTAACAAATACTTTTGATTTGATTATTCATTTCAATTCGTGTTTTCTATTATAATTAACACAACTGTATATCTGTATATGTTATTAATATAAGTCCTTAAGTACGTAAATATATTTTTTAAATATTAATTTATTTGCATTAATTCACGTTTTGTATATGGTTGACAAATTGGTAAACAAATTGTTTATGGTAAATTCTGTAATAATTAAATATAATTATGGTGAAATACTGCACATTTTATATTGCAATATTGTTTACATAAATTTAATTTGTAACACACAATATGAAAATACATATTTGTACTGAATGTCTCTATATTATTTTTTATATTTCATTTAAATGTATTTGATTAGTAAGACTAATGTAGTCAACGTATTAAAAATACAATTAGAAGTTATAATTATTTTCAAGACTGTTATTCGTTATAAAGTGAGTAATCACATTTTTCTGTTCTTTAGATATTCTTTTATGAATTTTTAGAAACTAAAATTCAAATTAATTAAATTCTATGTTGTTTACTATGAATAACATAATAATTATGTCTTGAAAAATAGTATAATATGACTTAATATTTGTTTTTTGGTACAAATAATAAAAAACATGTTGTTGTGTTGTTACTCAGATTACAGTATGTTTCATTTAGGCTTTAATATTATTTATAAATAAATTTTAAGAATTTCCAAAACTACCCAAATGTGTGGTGAGAAAGAGTCAGATAGTATGATAAAAGTTAACTAAAAGTATAGCCGAAATGGGACTCTAATCCTGAATCTTATACTTTAGATGTATGTCTTAAGAATTATTTAACTCATAAAATCATGGTATTTAAACCAAAAAGTGTGAAGCATTTTCATAAATATAATAAAATATGAATACATTTTATATATTGAAAACTATAATGGTTTTTGAGAATGTCACGGGTTTTCATATTTACAAGGTTATTTTATAGAATTTAACCTATATATATTATATAATAAAGGAAATGTATGGTGCAGATTTTCATAACACGATATTTCATAGAGATACTGTATAAACACTGTATTGAAAGATTCTTTATAAAATATTGTATATAATCATTGTCATAATACTGTAATAAAAGTACTTTTCCATTAAATAATATGTTATATTTGTCTATTTTTAAGTTTATTTCAAAATTGTACAATATATTTTGAGTTTAGATCAAATCTATAATTAATTTAAAGAGCACATGGCTTATGTGATCCGGATATAAGTGTTGGTCCAACTTATTTGTATGGAGTTCTAAACAAAAGGATTTGGAAAATATACAATTTGCTCGATTGCCTCCATTAAAGCAAAAGGGGTCCAAATAACCCCTTTTCTGGACCTTTAATCTCATCTGATTATCGTATCTCATGTTAAAGAAGACCTTTTACTTAAGCGATTCATTTGGATTCAACACAAATGCCCACAACTTGTGCTGAATATCAATAAGATAACCCAAGACTATTCTAGGAGTAGAAGTCTTTCCAAACTAAACATTTGGACATTAATTTATACGAAGAGATGACATCCAACTCAACAAATCAAGCATTGATTCCGAGGATCTAATAATAAAGGGTTTTTAATGTAAATTTTATTTTTTTATTTTTATAAATGGTTTAATGTATTGATCAGAATTTGTTGACCAAATAATATAAAGTCTCATTTTATCTCTAAATATATACCATTTGTAAATCATATCTAATACTATTTTTAGCAGATTTATTTTTTTATTTTTATAAATGGTTTAATGTATTGATCAGAATTTGTTGACCAAATAATATAAAGTCTCATTTTATCTCTAAATATATACCATTTGTAAATCATATCTAATACTATTTTTAGCAGAATAAATATGTTTTTGTAGTATTCTATGATTAGATAAATGAAAATCCTATAAATGTTAGACTATCTACTGTAGATATGAATTAAGACTTTCTGTTTAATCATTTATAAAATTAGCATAATAATTAAAAATATTGTAAGTTAAATTCAGATTGCTTCCAGATTCTTTATTTCCAATTCTATTTGTGTAAGAATTACCCGTTAAACTGGATACAAATCTTTTAAATTTAAATATGGATAAGTTTAACATAAATAAGTTGAAATTATTAATTATTTCTAGTTTTGAAGGACTTACTGAGACAGTAATCAATCTAAAAAGTAAATAATCTTTTAATTAGTGTAATGGATATAAAATACCGAACAATATTCAATACAGATTATTTCAGAATATTACAAATAAAGTTTATTTTAAAGACATAAAATTATTTTTTATTTTGTTTGTACTTAAAATCTTTTTTTAATGGAATTTAATGTGTTTCTTTTAAAAATTGATATATAAAATCTTTAATAAAGTTTCACTTTATATAAATGTTGATATACTATGAGATTGATTAGCGAAAAATATTTGTTAAATACTACTGTATATCGACTTAAGTTTATTGAACCAAACATCCAACAAATCACATACAATATTGTTCCTCATTTTTTGATTCATAACTACTTTTATTTTGATGTGTTTTCACACATAACATACTTTTTTATGTTTTATATGATTTGTTGTTTGCAGACAAAGCGAAACAAACATTGATTTCCTTTTTGGGAGATTTCTGTGAACGAAAGGGACAATCAAAGTGTGGCCAAAATCAGAGTTATTTAATTTGATTCATACATTTGTGACTCAACTTAAAGGCTATTTTGCGAGTAAATTAATTTCTGAAATCGATTTATTTCATTGCCTTTCGCTTGAAACGAACAAACAATAAAAAACTCCCAAAAAACAGAAAACAAATCCAACAAAACATTCTTCAATATAATGTACCGAAACTTAGGCCAACGCTCGCAACGATTGCTATTATTTTGATATTATATTCAAATAAAGTTATATAAATAGATTCAAGTTTTTATTATGCTTTTTAAATCTTCTTATCGTTGTATGAATAATTTATTCAATTTCTATAAAAGTGTTTTATTTGATGAAAATTGTTTAATTTTTAAAGTATATTTTTCTAAACCTATTTGTAAATATTTACCTTTCAATAGAGTTTTCCTAATATTATATTTTATATACAAACATTGTATGAAAGTAAAATATTTATATAATAAAGGATATTTCTTTACATACAATATAACACAATAAATTTTATAACTGTAATAACATTTTTTAATTTGAAAATTGGTTTTTTTATATTTTTATATAGCAAAATCTTACCAAAGAAATTTATATTTAAAATAATTATTGTTAATATCTAAGAATGTTCTGTAGTTATTGCAAGTTCTAGTTTATACGTTAATTATAATATATTTATTTCTGAACTTATTCTATATATTTATCATGGAAAATTTATTTAATTATTTTAAATATTAATAAAAAGTTAAAATCAATATTAAATTAAAGGAATTGTTAAAATTGGCAAGTTAAATCATATATCTCCAACCTTAAGTTAAGTTTAACTGTTAAAACGACAATCAAATTGTTTTTGGGCTTCAACTAGATTTTCTTTAAGAGAGATTTGCCAATAGTTTGCTTCAAAAAGTCTGGCAACAATTTTCTATTTATAAGTCTCTATAAATAATATTCTTAACACTTATTTAAATTTAATCATATATAAGATATAATATCACACAATGTATTACATGCAAAAACATTGTGTCTAATGTGAAAAATACAGTCAAAGTGATATTGAAGGAAATGTTGAAAAAGTACACAACTATTGTAGTGATGCTCTAAAATGAATAGAAAGAGTCATTAAGGCATTGAAAGCAATGATGTGAGAAACAACTCCTGGATATTACTTATATCACATTCTGTGCGGTACTCTAAGTTACATGAATAGCAGAATATTCTGTATTATCAACTGGATGTACATATGAGAAATCATAACCGCACCCAATATTCACGAATTATGCCTAATATAGAGTGTCTTTTACTACAGTCTAAACTCCGATAAAACCATTTTAGATATAACACTTTTCTACTAATAGCTCATAAGAAATACTTACGTTTAAATCATATGCTGAAACTATGCTAAATTAAAAATAAATAATAATTATCATGTTAGATTAAAGTTGTTAAAATAATTACCATATAAATGAAATACGTTTATTCTGTATACAACGTGTTTAGTTATTGTTAAAATGTGTAGACTGTATACGGAATACGAGAATGAGTTTTTTGGCTCTTATTGTGGAGTACTTATAGAACAACTGTTAAGTATAGTAGAGTTAATAGAAATATAAATACGGTATATATAGAGTGCAATGACTGTTCACTACATTGTGAGACACTTTGAACATCGGAACAAACAATTGAATTGAATAAATATGTGGTAAATAAATAATATGAATTCAAAGTGAATACAACAAGGAATCTATTTATCTGTTATAATGTATTAGTAACATACTCCATATTGTTACTATAATGTTTTAATTTAATAGGTTTCACCATCATTAATTTTCTCATTTTTGCCTTCATTCCAAATCTTCGTGATTAACTATGTGTATTTATTTTTAAACATATTATTTATAAATTATTAATTAACTTTTTTATGAACAAGTTAATTATTTGGTTATATTTTATAAAATATTTAACAAACACAGTATAAATTTATTATATACTGTATAAGTCAAATTATGAGTTAGTTTTATCATATTAATTGAAATTTTATTTTTAAATATCATATGTGTGTATGTGTTTAATTAAACCTAAAGTATATTTAAAAAATAATTTTATATACAAATTTCTTATACAATATATTTAATAGTTTATAAATGTTCATTCTAAGCTTGGTCAAATGTGATTCAGAATATTCTTTAATTCTTAGCAAACAAAGTTTCCATCTATCGTCAAAACATTTAATCGTTCACATTATTCAATATTAATATTCATCACTATTTAGATTATAAATATTAATATTAATATTAGTAATTTTGTTAGAATATTATTAAATAAAATTTTATATTTAAAAAAATATATTATTGTTTGAATATCATCGTAGATATGTTAGAATTATTATTATTATACCCATGTATAAAAATTAAAATTTTTATTTCAATAATAATTTATCCACTAGAATTTATATTTGTTAAATTATATTTCTAGAAATATGTTTTTATATAAAATTTATAAAACATTTCTTTAAATAACTTATAGAGAACAACTTTAAATATAACTTATTTTAAGCATTTAAACATTTTAAAAATTGGATTTATTTATTTATATAATTTAATAAAAATATTTGCATTAAAAGTTTTAATACACCACAATTATATTTTGGAAATTTTTAATTATAAATAAAATTTTATATTTAATAATAAGTTATAATAAAGTGTCATATTGTATATTTGCTTAAAATAAGTATTATGTAGAATATTATATTTCTAATAGTGATTATAAATTGATAAAAAATAAAATAATAACAATCGTTAGAAAAGCCTCAATTATATTACAATCTGAAAGTTTTAAATAAATTATAATATTTAAGAGAATAAATACATCAATAAATAATGATTTTGAATGACAGCCCGAAAAACATTTGTGAAAAGGAAATAATTTAATATAACTCTAAAAATATAGATTAATTGGTTTTGAAGACAAATATTATAGTTTGTGTGCATTTCTTGAAAGACAATAAATCATTGAATATTTAGTTTTGTTGAAGTCTTTTGAACACATAGTTAGACATTAGGCCTAATGATAGCAATGCATTATCTGATTAACTAAATGTTGGGCTTCACTGCAGTGCACAATAGATGGCAAGACATTCAGTGAGCATTGCATTCAACACTCAATTATTATATGACTTTTGCTGAAATTTAATGGATTTATGTTTTTCACAACAAAACTTTTAAACACAAAACCAATCAAAAGAATAGAGAATTTCATTCGCTTTCTCCCTGTATTTGCCAACAATTTTTCTCACAAATTATTGATTTCATTTTTACGCCAAAAGTTTTGGGAGAAAATCAGAAGAATGGCAGAAATAAAGGGAAAAAATATATAGATTTATATATAAACTCAAAAGAAGTCGTTCATTCACTCGACTACACACACAAACACACTGGCATTCAAGTCTCTCTCTCTCCTCTCTCTCTCTCCTACCGGTGCTATAGTTTGCTCTAAACATTCCTGTCGTGACTTTATTTTTAGATTGTTTTCCCATTTTTTCACTTTACTCTTAACATTGAATTCTTTGATACAAACGAATGATAAAGTTTTTTTTCGTGAATACATATCAAATCAGAGCATATCATGTATTATACACTTGTATTCACCGCTGAAAACATCATTTGTTTCGATCTTTAAATTCAATTTTATTTTTCTCTTTTCCTTTTCGTAAATTGATTTTTATAATAGTATTCATTGAATGCACACATATTTTCAAAACTAAAAATAATGACATTTTGTTGATTAAATATCTATAATAAATATATTATTAAATACTGGGAAAAAAGTTTTTTCTTAAACAAGAATCTATTACTAGTAAAACGAATTCAACTTTTGCAAGAAAATTTGTTTACAAAATTCAATCAAAGTGATTGCGATTAAAAACAAAACCAAACAAATAAATAAATATTAAGCGAAATTAAAAACAACTATAAATAAGATGAAAGTAAACAAAACACTGAGAACTTTGAGAGCCTTTAATGAATTTTAGCAAAGATTAAGTCCAGTGAAAAAACACTCATTAATAACGCTTTGGAAGCAGTTTTTTAACTTAGATTTGTATCGCAGACCAAATCATATGAAGTAGCGGTCCATTAATCTACTCTCCCTCTGACCGCTTCAATCTACGCTATAATATGGCGAATGAATGGAAATAATAGATTTAGAGACCAATAGTAAAGCCATTTGTTTGAGATTACTTGCAATCGATTGTCAAACTATACACCGCTTTTGCTTTAATAAGTGTAACCATAGGCTGACATTAGGGCAAAACAAAAGTGCAGTTTAAGAATTTTTTAGATAATATATCAAAATTGGTTTATTTTTTAATTTTAAATGTTACTTGTATTTTCGTAGATTTTATTAACATAGTATTTTTGATATATAAATTAGTATTGTTAGTATACAGTATAGTGACAATCAAAAAAAATTAATGATATTTTTATTATGATTACTAACATGTTTTTAAATAAATATCTATATTTAAATTGTATTCTATTACTGTGTGACATATAAATCGATGATCATATGAAAAGAATTGAATGTTTTCTCATAAATTATTAACTAAAATCCCATATTTGTGATAAATTTAAAAGTATTGAAAAAACAAAATATAATAACTTATCTCTATTTTACAAATAGTACTTTTGAATAAAGTTTTGCTAACATTAAGTCAGTAGAGAATATGCTATAAGTATATAAAGAAGTCTTTCATCTATTTAAAGGCACTCTTGTTCTCAACCAGTATTTTAATTTACGGCCAAAACATAAAACTTTTGAATTATTGTTATTTTTAGCTTTTAAGCCCAAAAACTTATTTGAGCTCAAATATTATTCGACTATAAAATCATTTGTATTATAATATTGAAGTTTATTATTATGACTACTGTAGTATAAAAGTTTTAATAACTTGTATTAATGTTATTTTAGTAAATTCATTAATACAGTGGTGTTTAATGGCCTAAGGACTGCTAAATGAAAATATTTTGTTATTTATGTAATTAGTATAATAATTAACTCCTAAGTATTAAAATTTCTATTATTATAAAATTCCATTAAAAGCATTACATAATACTTAAAAGGTCATTTTGTTTAAGAATAGACATATTTTATATTAAAATTTTGAAATAAGAGACGAGGTTTAATTGACACGATTTTAATATTACATAATGTATACTGATATATACATTTTTTGTACAATATTGTACATCAAATTTATTATAGGATCAATTTGATAGATTTATACTGTATTAAACTAGGTCTGTATTATTTAAAATTTGATATTTATTTTAGTATCTCGTAAAATACCTCATTGAAAATTACCTATATACTAATTATATTATTTAATGCAAATTCAGTTAATTATACAATGTATAATATAATAATTTTTAACACACGATTAAGTGTGAGTGAATGAGAGAGAGAGAGAGAGAGAGAGAGAGAGATTTAAAGAAGTTTTTGAATGCCAGCACAATACAAATGTAGTTGTATTTATTTATGAAATAGATTTATTCAAGACAAATTTCAAATTTTTGCAAACATTTTTAAAGCAAAATGCTTTCAAACATTATCACAAAATGTATTGATTTTACATAAGAGACGTGAGAGTTGGCCATTATTTGAGTCACAGTCAGTGGCTATCAAATCAATAGATATTATTGTCATATATTTGTCTATTTATTTAATAGACTTCGTATTTCATAATCGTATCAAACATACGACAAAATTGATTACAATATAACACAAAAGTAATAAATTTTTGGCACTAAAACACTGTCCTTAACCCTGAATATTATAATTAATTTGCATAAAGAGTTAATTCATTTATTTGTAAATTCTTATTCTAATTACTCGTTTGTAACTTCTTATTTAAACTTATTTAAAATTTTAAGCAATTTTGTAATGTTGTAGTAAAATACTTTTTAACTCTTAAAAACTCTCAGAACAATCATTTATAACAAACAAATCAATAAAAAGACTAATGTTTTTGAACTTAAGCTTAACTTTTCAAATATTGTTTAAAATATTTTTTACTTTATTCACATTTCCTCTAAGAGCCCTTTAGTAAATGTATAAA
>CAJPVJ010002921.1:0-11975 GCA_905397405.1 Oppiella nova
ACGAAATAGGGGGGGGGGCAGTTCAGCAATACCCAAAAGTTTTTCAGTTTTTCAAAATAATTTTTATATTTTAATAGCAATCTATAATTTACTTTGTAAAATAATACCCATCTAACATAATTTAATTAACTTTTTAATTTGATTTAAATAATTTGTAAGTTATGTTTACATTTTAAAATATTTTTATTTATTTATTAAAATTCTACAGTTATATTTATTTTATTTAATTAAAAGTTAAAGCATCAAGCTCAAGAATATCATTATCTATTAACGGATCATACCACACATTGTAATCCATTACGCCACTAACTTGCATGTCATCCTGCTAATTATTAAAAATTTATTAAATTTATTATTTTAATTTAAATATTTAAATACATACCTCATTTTCTTGGTCAAACAAAGGGCTCAAATCACCAAGATCTATTAAAGCTGGCTGCTCCATAACAGTACTTGGTACATTCACTACCGGAATATTCCCGATATATTCAGGGGAATCCGGTATTAAAACTTGTGATTCCTGTTGTGTGCTATGTGTCCCTGGTGCTTCATAGACGGGGAGTGCCGCGTATACTTCGGCAAGGACACGTCTAATTTATAAATATTATATAATTAATTTTAGCAAGGTTATTTTTAAAATTATTTTAATTAAATACCTGTAGTGGTCATTCCAGGTCCATGCTGATTTATTGGGTCGGGGGAAGATTGTGGACATACGACCCCGGCAAAATGGACATTTGGCGTAGTTATCATATCCGGCGTCTAAACTAATCACCTGGGTGACATCGTGGCAATCCCTATCATATGCTTTGGTCCTTTGAAAGCACGGGATGCAAAACAGTTGCCCACATACGTGCTTCAACATCCAACGCATTTTCTTAGTTTTCGTGCAAATTAAGCAAGTATGTTTACTAAATTAAAAAATTTATATAAGTTAATTAATTAATTAATTAATTAATAATACTTACATGCTCGGGTCGATGCAATCATTTCTTAAGAAATTTGATTTTGTTACTGCACCACAACGGGTATATGACCTGGTACGGGTACTTGGGAGACGTTGCATTTTAATTTTTAACAAAAAATATTGAGAGATAATTAATAAAAAAATTACATTTTCTGTTTCTTAAATAGTTTTATAAAGTAAATAAGTGTGTAAAGTTAATGAACTTTTAATTTTTATCTAGATTATTTTTGTGAGAATTTATTTTTAAATGAATGCATGCATGTTTATTTTTTAGTGCAATATTCTGGTCTTTAATTTTCTAATTAAGTTATCTTCAAAATATTGGTTTAATTTGGTTTTATCTAGTTATTTTATAAATAATACATAGATAATTTGACATATTAAATTTTTTAACAGATATAAACTTGAATGCACTTTTATCTTATTGAGATTGTAATTTCTATTTTATTTATATATTAGTGATTAAATTATGGGTTATTGAACTAGGTGATATATATTTAGGTGTATCTTGATTTAGGTGCATCTTGGTTATTAGGTGCATCTTGATAAAATTGTTTATTTTCGCAACGAGCTAATCCTCTACTTATCTGTAAAAATATAATTAAATATAATTAATATTACATTATTTAAAATTGTCACTAACCTCATAACATCGAAAGTAATTAATAGTAAACAACTTCCAACACGTGAAACCAACATATTTCTTGGCCATTCTTTCGATTACATCGCTTAGCTAGGCAAAGTTTAAAAATTATTAATTTATCATTACGGAATATATATAAATTATAAATGTTCATACTTTAAATTTGTGAGCCAGATTAATACACCTTTTCTGGACACCATTTATAGCCATAATTGAATTCATTAAATTGTAAGATTTATTAGCCTCGGTGTTTAGTTCAGAGGCTGAAAATATTATGATTAAAAATAGTGTCAAATCTAATACTAGTATATAATTGTAGACCATTTTTAACACAAAATGCATTGAAATGAATAGCGAATTAAATAACAGTATAATAGTCGCCGATCCGAAAGAGCACCAAAAGCACAGCAATATTTTCGACCAATAGGTGGCGTTATATTCACTAATCTCTGAGTATATTGTGTTGAATGAGTGGAAAATATTTTCCATTTCCCACACCTCCGGGGGTCTGGACTTATACTCCCGGAGGTGTCTATGAATAGTTCGCAGTCGGAGTTTAAGGTATAGGCATATAATGTAGAAATAGCCCAATGAGTATAGTAGGTATTGCCAAAAATAATATGCCCATGCTGCAAATAGTAATCCATTGGGTATACCAAATAAAAGTACATCCGTAAGGGATGTACACATTATGTATGGTATGGTATTGACAAACATAGCCTGTAGTGGTATAACATATACACTATTTATTATCGCAAATCTAGCCAATAGTCTCGTACGTCTAATAAGTAGCATAACCTCTGACTTACGGGTCAGGCCTACGGCACCGGGAGTTATCAAACCGGACATCATTTGAAATACTTTCAGAAAAGTCGGTTTTATATTATTCATGTAGTTATAAAAGTATATGTATTGAGTATTCATAACATTAAAAGCAAACAGGGTGAAATATATGTTGGTTAGTTTGCTTACGCCAATAAAATAGGCATAGTCACCCAATATAATAGCGCTAGTCTCGTTACAATAAAATAAACAAATAACCCTGTTTATGTAAAATATTATTAAAGTAATGAAACCAAAAATTGGCTTATTAAACCACTTTCTATAATCAAGGTTATATTGGGTTTCAAACAAATCCAAACCTATTTTATACAAATGTATTGAAGCCTTTTTATAGACAATTTTGGGGTCCAATAACTTATTAGGGTCAAAATGATTCATAATGTCAAAAAGTTTTTATAGTAAAATATACTCTAGAAATAATATAATCACTTTAGAAATATCAATAATAAAATAACATATAAATCCATAATGTCAGTTATATAATTAACATGTACGTAATACGGTATATTTATGTGTAAATTATATAGTAAACATATTTCTAAAAAATATTTTATTGTAAACAATAATTATTTTAATAAACTAGTAATAAAATAATAATTAATTAATTTTAATGATTAGTTTTCTCATTAAGATCTAAATAACTTTATTTTGTGCTTACTTTTTGGTTAATAATTATTTCAAGTAATATATTATATTAGGTGAAACAGAAAGTCCGTGGAATTTTTATCTTATCTTCTCATTTCAAAATGCTGAGTCAGATGGACCTTGTGGTTGTTAATTATTGTAGACTAGTTAGTGTAGATTAGAATAAATGGCGTTACATTTAATTGCGTTCATCTATTTAGTTTTGGTGACCTTTTATATGAAGGCCCAAAATTTGGACCAACTTCGAGATAGTGTCACCCTCGAAGAACAAAGGGCTTTTATCAAGATAAATGTTTTACTTGATNCTTTCTGTTTCACCTAATATATATATAATTATATTGTTTTTGAGTATGAAATCCAATACAAAAAATATTTTTTCTAATTATGTTATACTATATATTGTAATTAAATTGTTCATTAGTAAATAGTATATACTAATGATATCAGTATTTCTAAACATATAGTTAATGAATGCTTGAATGTGTTGTCATTTTACATATTCTCGGAAACATTAAGCTCACATTCGTTTAGGCAACTAAATAATATTACACACATAATTTTATATAACAGTGGGATTACCCAGATACCGGTGAACGCGTTCGCAATAGATAAACCTTCAAACACGTCTCTTGAAATGAGAAGATAAGATAAAAATTCCACGGACTTTCTGTTTCACCTAATATAATATATTACTTGAAATAATTATTAACCAAAAAGTAAGCACAAAATAAAGTTATTTAGATCTTAATGAGAAAACTAATCATTAAAATTAATTAATTATTATTTTATTACTAGTTTATTAAAATAATTATTGTTTACAATAAAATATTTTTTAGAAATATGTTTACTATATAATTTACACATAAATATACCGTATTACGTACATGTTAATTATATAACTGACATTATGGATTTATATGTTATTTTATTATTGATATTTCTAAAGTGATTATATTATTTCTAGAGTATATTTTACTATAAAAACTTTTTGACATTATGAATCATTTTGACCCTAATAAGTTATTGGACCCCAAAATTGTCTATAAAAAGGCTTCAATACATTTGTATAAAATAGGTTTGGATTTGTTTGAAACCCAATATAACCTTGATTATAGAAAGTGGTTTAATAAGCCAATTTTTGGTTTCATTACTTTAATAATATTTTACATAAACAGGGTTATTTGTTTATTTTATTGTAACGAGACTAGCGCTATTATATTGGGTGACTATGCCTATTTTATTGGCGTAAGCAAACTAACCAACATATATTTCACCCTGTTTGCTTTTAATGTTATGAATACTCAATACATATACTTTTATAACTACATGAATAATATAAAACCGACTTTTCTGAAAGTATTTCAAATGATGTCCGGTTTGATAACTCCCGGTGCCGTAGGCCTGACCCGTAAGTCAGAGGTTATGCTACTTATTAGACGTACGAGACTATTGGCTAGATTTGCGATAATAAATAGTGTATATGTTATACCACTACAGGCTATGTTTGTCAATACCATACCATACATAATGTGTACATCCCTTACGGATGTACTTTTATTTGGTATACCCAATGGACTACTATTTGCAGCATGGGCATATTATTTTTGGCAATACCTACTATACTCATTGGGCTATTTCTACATTATATGCCTATACCTTAAACTCCGACTGCGAACTATTCATAGACACCTCCGGGAGTATAAGTCCAGACCCCCGGAGGTGTGGGAAATGGAAAATATTTTCCACTCATTCAACACAATATACTCAGAGATTAATGAATATAACGCCACCTATTGGTCCAAAATATTGCTGTGCTTTTGGTGCTCTTTCGGATCGGCGACTATTATACTGTTATTTAATTCGCTATTCATTTCAATGCATTTTGTGCTAAAAATGGTCTACAATTATATACTAGTATTAGATTTGACACTATTTTTAATCATAATATTTTCAGCCTCTGAACTAAACACCGAGGCTAATAAATCGTACAATTTAATGAATTCAATTATGGCTATAAATGGTGTCCAGAAAAGGTGTATGAATCTGGTTCACAAATTTAAAGTATGAGCATTTATAATTTATATATATTCTATAATGATAAATTAATAATTTTTAAACTTTGCCTAGCTAAGCGATTTAATCGAGAGAATGGCCAAGAAACATGTTGGTTTCACGTGTTGGAAGTTATTTACTATTAATTACTTTCGATGTTATGAGGTTGGTGACAATTTTAAATTATATAATAAAATTATATTTAATTATCTTTTTACAGATACTATCGTTGTTATCAATATTGTTATTAAAAATTATTGAGCTCAATTTAAAAACACTTTTATATAAGTAACAATTTCTATCATTATAAAATAAATAAATCAAAAAATTCATTTTTTTATTGTTACATTTTAAATATTATAAAAAAAATAAGAATTAATAATGTTACAAAATATTATTTATAAAAATCTGTTTTACAATATTGTATTTAGTAATTGTGTGTATAATATCAACATCAATTTATGAGTGTAAACTATTGTAGTGTACCTGTATAAATAAACTTACAATATATATATGACAATTAATATTAATTTTTAACACGTTACTTTTATTCAGTTAATAAGAAGCCTGGTGATATGTCGCCGTGCACTGTATTTAATAATAATAAACTAATAGATTGTATTAAAACATTAGTTTGTAAGCAGATAAATAGTATAGTTTTGTTGTGTACTTCGTAGCAATTGTCATTTAACATGTTGCTTTTAATATAACAAATTAATTAATCTATTTTATAAAATATATTTTTGTAATAAAACATATTTTTATTTAAGAAATTTTTATTTAACTTGTAACTTAATATAATTTAATTAGAATATTTTATCAAGTTTAATACAGAAAATACAATTTTTTATACATTTATCCATTTAATTAATATAACTAGTATGTGTGTTTTTAAAACAGGTAATTAAACAATTTAGTTTTTGATTCATACAATTTTAATAAAAATGTATTCTCTTTATTAAATGAAATAAATAAATCTGGATTAAAATTAAGTTGCTTACATGGTAAACTCCATTTGTAAATTCCTGTTAATAATTCACTTGTATCAGGTCTACTATTAATATGATAGCTTATCATTTTAAATGCAATTGTTGCAAGCTCATTTTCATAAACCTCGAGTGTCCTATTTTTATTCCTATTATAAATATTTAATTACATTTATATAAATTTAATCAATTAACAAGATAAAGTAAAATATTATAATTACATAAATTCCATGATGATGATGATCATTTGCCCAAAGCTATAAATATCTGATCGAGGCTTAAAATTACCAAGTATCGCTTCAGGCGCCATATAAATAAATGTGCCAGCGCATCGAGAATCCTCTATGGTAATTTCATCAAAATAAGTTGCTAGACCAAAATCCCCTATTTTTAAATAATTATTGTTTTTGGCGTTTATATCATACAAGATATTTTTCGGAGTAAAATCACGATGCACAATTCCCTGAACACAATGCAAATAGTGTAATCCATGTATTAGCTCGATAAACATTTCGGATAAAATAAAATATTTAATTTCCTTTTGTTTTATATCTGTTTTATTTAAAAACAAATCTTTGATTTTGAAAATAACTTGCTCAAAATTGTATTCATAATATTCCATTTGAATATATAATGTTAAATAATTCGAATGCCAAGATGAAATATGTTTTACGATAAAATCACTGTTAACTAGTCGTGTCATAATTTCGTCCTCGCCAAATATTTTGGCTAGTTAATAAAAATATAAAATTTATAAATTCACTACATACTAAATTATAATTAAAAACATTACCTTTATTCAAATCATTTAGCGGTATGGATTTTATTGCATAAATTTTCTTGTCAATTTTATTAAATACTTTATGTACTTTTCCGAAACCACCTTGCCCAATTAATTCCAATAAATCAAAAATTTTGCTTTGGCGACCAAATAAATTATTTGTATTTTTATTATTTTGTCTGTAATATCGTATTGCACAGAAAACAAATATAAAAATTGATAATAAACATATAAACAAAATAATTATTATAAACAATATTTTAAATAAAATTTTCTGATTATGATCAATTTGTGGTATATGGGTGGTGATTTCTAAAGAATAATCATCGAAATCACGTGGCTCCATATTAATAAGCATTTTATCATAATTAGCACAATAAACGTTAATAATATTTTCTTTAGCATTTAAATCTTGATCAAAATACCAATACAACTCTGCATACGAACAGCTAATGTTATTGTTTTGAAAATTAAACTTTATCCTTGATGATTTTTCCGCGTATTGACGAAATATACTATCCGGTAATGTAGTAATGTCATTGTCTTTAACGTCTATAGTAATTTTACCAAGTTCGTTGTTGATTGATAGATTTAGATATTCAAATTCGTGCGCTTTTAATTTATTTTCCGACATGTCGAATGTTAAATTAAGTTTATTTGAAAATTTAAGGCTAGCTAGGTAATAGTGGGTCTTGCTAACGGATACTGAGTTTAATTTTGTTAAACCCGTAAATATATCCGGACCAAGTTCAAGTCGTTTGTATGACTTACTTGCATTATCTACATTATCTATGGTAAAGATGATTTCTTCTAAGTTATGATAGTGTTTTAAGCTATTATCGAAGTTAAAGTAATCTATTACCATTTTCACTTTGAAAACGTGATCCGATGGGGTTGACAAAAGTTTATTGACAAAACTTTTATCGCACTGTGTTAATTGTAACTGTTTAAATGATGTAGCAAATATCGTTTCAACAGGGCCAACATTTATTATATTGTAAAAATAAAATTTATTTGTTGAAATATTGTCAAATGATAGATTAGTCTGCGTGACATTATCAAATTGTATCACCTCAAAATCCGTATTGCTTATATGTGGAACCATTGTTGTATTGGTACAGTATAATTTCATATATACACAATTGCAACCTGGTGATACGATAGGTAGTGGGCAACGAAATTGCTGACACAATATATAATTTTGTTCACCATCTATTAGTAATATTATCAAATGGACCAATATAATTTTGCTAAATTTTTCTAAACACATGTTAATAATTTAATAGTTTAATTAAACTAAATATTTAAAAATAAATTGTAAATTTTTACACATATAATATTTACAGAAATAAGTTAAATAATGATGAGTATAATGTAGTAATACAAAAGAATGTATTTATCTATATAGTAAAAATGTGCAGTATTATTAGTATTAATAAGATTAATAATATGATATTTTTGTTTTATGGCAATGTTAAAATTGTCATATAAAGTCAAAGTAATATAAACATTTATAAAATTACTTTGAAATACTTGTTATACAGGATATATACTATATAATAAAAGCGTAATATATCAATTAAAGCTACCTGTACGTTATATATAATTTATATTTATTTGAGTTAATAGAACATTTTATATATTGTGTAATATTATAATAGTATATACAGTATAATAAACAAAGATTCAAAATGATAGATTATTGCCATGATTTTATAACATATTGTATAATATATTTAGATAATTAAAAAATGTTTAATTTAATTACTTGTTTACAACTTTATAATCATAACTAATTGTTATATTTATTTCCATAGTTTACTATTGTCCAATTTCTGGATAATTAGAAATCCCCATTTATTGTCCTTTTGAAGTAGATTCAATGAACTAGGTTACATTAATAGTTTTACATGTTACAATATTTATACCTAAACGCGTGTTAATTAATTACAACAAATTAGATATAAGTAACGTATACACTGGTGAATTAAATTGAATTATATCGGTACTTGTAAATCATATTTTTACAAAATATTATGATATAATATATTATATATACAACTAAAAATAATAATGTTGAAATACTGTATTACTTATATCTAATTAATTGTAACTTTATTACCTTTAACTTGTATCAACTTTATTAATTGTATTACCTGTTTACACTAAAAATAATTATCTTTATTATAATTATAAAGTTACATTTATGATTATAAGAGTATAGACTTTATTGTAACATTTAAAACATATTCACCGAAGTCTAGTATTCCCTTGTTAATATTCAAATGTGAATATTTACATAACCGTGTAAGATAAATGATCTTGTATACCCAGATACATTCATTCAGGATTACGATTATGAAGTAAGGTCAAAGGTACGAATATCCGTTTAGGAATTATAAAAAAAACCGCAACCAGTTTTGATTGCTCGTAGCTGTATATTTATTAATATATCGCAAATAAATTAAACTTATAATGAACTAAATTAATAAATATCACAATAATAAAACACAAAATCACAATCATTTCAAATGTGCATAAAAATATTTATAATTGTGCACAATATTTATGGTAAAACCAGTTATTTAAGACCAGGTAAACGCGAGACCTGTCTCAATTATTGACTTTGTATTGTAATTAGTCACCAAGAAATATGTTGGTTTAACATGTTGGAAGTTATTTACTATTAATTACTTTCGATGCTATAAGGTAGGTGACAATTTTAAATAAAATAATATAAATTCTGAAGCAACAGAAGCTGCTAAATAATCTCTTAATTTAAAATTTATTATTAGTTATTATTATATAATATTTTTGAAAGTTTTGTGAACTTCTTTCTAAAGATTATAGTTATATTTTTAAAATATTAATAAAAATAATAAATGTTACAGTTATGTGATGATATGTAACGATATGTATTAACATGGGAAATCATATCATACATTTTGTATTGCACAACCATTATTAGCAATTAAATGATGTATAAATTTAACCAGCATCATTTATTGCCTGCTGCGACTGTTTACAAATATGGGTCAGATATGTTTGAAACACCTTATAATAGCGGTCATAGAAAGTGGACTAATAAACATAGTCTAGTATTTATTGTGCTACATTAATATTTAATTTATAGAATAGCCAGCTTATTATTTGAAAACTTTACATTAAAAATTAGACTTGATGATTATTATGTATTTTTATTTAGAAATATTAGCATTTATTGTAAAAATATAATTTTATATACTTGATAAAATGAAACCATTTTAACTGATATAACTTAGTTTATAAACTAAAATAATAAATATTTGAGAAAGCAGAAAAGTTTATACATTCAGCATTAACTTATAAAATTATACAACTTGTATTATTTTTCTTGGAATTTACTTTTTTGCTTGTCACTATACGATCATAAATAGGTGACCTAGCTCCAGTGTCATGCACACTCATTTGTAGCGCTAATTGCAATGCAATATCCGCATCATTAGCCATGGCAATTTGTTGACCACTTGAATGCCCACTTGATCTTGATGCAAGTTTCCTGGCTACACTATCATTAGTAATCGTCTAGTACAAAAACAAAAACATAAATTTAAACTATTACAAGCATTTAAGCTAATTATAAGTTGTTTACATAAAATTTCATTCAGCTTACTTTTTGTTGAACATTATTACTTTTATCAAGGGGATACTGTTTCTTAGCAAGTACAGGGTGTGTGACCAGGATCGTACGGATTTCAGCAGCTTTTTGACCCGATGCGTGAGTGTACGGACAGTCCCTTTTTGAACAACTAGTGCCGGATGTACACAACGGGTGGATATAAAAAAACGGTTCCCGAACCTACAGCCCGGGTATGAGAAGCAAGGTTTGACTGGATGATGGTACTGACACTGGTCACCTTTGGCACAGTTAGGCCATTTGAAACACCGTTTAGGTCTTCCCAGGACTGAATGATTGTCCTTGGTGCTATAAAACATTCATATTAATTTAAGAAGCATAATATAAAATTTACAAAAATTAAAAAATAAATGAAAATTATTATTTTTACAATATGTTGACTATTTTATTATAACATCAAAATTTTAAAAATTGTTAATTAAATACTATATTTGCAGTTTTATAGTAAAGTCAAGTTTACATTCACAATCACCTACGTCTCATTATATTTATTAAAGTACTAACTATTAGTGTACCGGTATGCATGAATAAATATCGTATAACACTATTTTGAACAAGCAAAACATTTAAAGGATATTATAGTAATTAAACAAAGGATGTTAGTAATTTAACTGTAAACATATTATTTTAAAATGTAAAAGTACCTTAGACATTTTTAACATTAATTAAATATTAAGACATACCTTGGTCTCGCCGCTGCACTTGATTGCTCACCACATTTATGACCTTGCCCATTACGGTCCACATTAGTGCTACAATTACGGCAATACTTAAATCTACATTTCCTATGATGACCCTGCACCTGGTCCAACTTCAACACCTCCCGACACCCATTCCAGTCATAGTCGCACCGAAACTCGAGACCTGTCTCAATTATGGACTTTGTATTGTAATTAGTTACCAGGTTATTTGGGTCTATGTAGCGTTTGCATTGAGCGCACACTGGGTTAGTGGCCAACCATTTGGTGATACAGTTGTGGCAAAAAGTATGGCCACACTCTGTAATCACGGGATCCGTGTATACGTCAATACATATGGGACACTCGACCAGTTTGACCATGGTCTGATTGGCGATTTTAGTCGTGTTGATCTTGATAGACATTTGTGTTAATAGTGTTATTATTATTGGTATTATTAAACAATTTGACAGATGTTTGAGTTATTTTAGAAATTCTTTTTATAATGCGTTTTAAGTATTACGACATTGAAGTTAACAGAATTAAAAATATTTAATTTATTTGTTATGTAAATATTAAATATACGCACACATTTTGTAAAAATAATAATTTTCATTTATTTTTTAATTTTTGTAAATTTTATATTATGCTTCTTAAATTAATATGAATGTTTTATAGCACCAAGGACAATCATTCAGTACTGGG
>CAJPVJ010002922.1:0-11974 GCA_905397405.1 Oppiella nova
TTCATGTGTTATCAGATTTAGTAAAGACTTTCATTGATACCGAACACGACATCCAAAAGCATTTAATAGATATGGGAATTGAGAACAAAGTGACAAATAAAGAGGAATTACTGCAGAGTTTTGTTTCGCTTAATGAAGACATCAATGAAAGACTTGAGGAAACGAATGAGTTGTGCGAAGACGGACCAGATTTGACGCCCAATTCAAATGCAATCTATTATACGCCTCCTTCGGGTCATAATAACGAGGTTGAGATGGAGGAGGACGTAGTTTTGGGCGCCAGTAGACGACTCCGCACTGCTGTCGACCGGATCCTGAAGTTGTTGAGTGAGATCGTGTCCACACAACACGAACATGACTTCAGTTCTGTGGCCAAGAAGAATGAAGAACTCCTGTCAGAACTGAACGAAGAGTGTGTCCGACGCAACAAATTGACGGCACAGTTGTTGCAAATCGAGGATCGCGTGAAATCTCTTGAGAAGGAGAAGACATCCCTTTCTGACAAACTTATTGATTACAACGAAATGAAGAGACAATTGGAGACAACGAGGGCTAAGATGAATGAGTATGAGTTGGAACGCGACAAATGGCTTAATGACAACAAACGTCTTCAGGACGAGAAGTGCTCTTTCGCACAGGGATTACCACAACTCCAGAAAAGTAAGTGACGCACAGCTTAAGCGCATTATTCTTCGTACACTATCTTTAACTTTTGGTGATTGGTATCTAATTATCTAATAATGCATTTCCTATCAAATATAGTCTCTATAAATAGCACTGATATCTCTGCACAAAACACTGCACTGTTCGCAAACACAGGTTTGTTGGTTATTGAATGGCATTTCTATTCTGTGGGTTATTTCCATAATTATCGCTATAATTGATTTATGCGTTTCTATTCCTGTTATTAATTGCTAAACCATAGAATTGGTTGACGATAACGAGTCTCTAAATAGTGATGTCCTTCAACTACAACAAGAGCGGATCAAACTCTTGCAACGAATACACACTTTAACCCTCGAGAGTGAGACACTTAGGAGTGAAAGAGACGACATTCTCGATGATAAACGCAGAGAATGCGAGGATTTTGTGGCTCAGATCGAAGCGAATGAGAAGAATATATTGAGTTATCGTAAGTTTATTGACGAACAAACACACGAACGAGAGCTCGAAAGGGATGAATACCATAAAGAGTTGGTTGCGTTGACCGAAAGGATCAAAGATAAGGAGAAGAGTGAATCGAAACTAAGGTCTCGTTTGGAAGAAATGGAAACACAAATCAGTTGTTTGACTGAAGAGAAGTGCTTTAAAGAGAAACAACTCAACGATTGTAATCATCAGCTGAAGAGTGCCAACAATGAGATAATAGAATTAAAAGCAATAATCAAACAAATGGAGAGAGAGAGCGATAAAAGTAATCAATCGGAGAAAAATTTGCGTTCAAAGATCGATGGCTTGAATGAAGCGCTGGAACTGCAGATTAGGATTAACGAGGAATCGCAGAACGATATGCTGGCGAACAATATATTAGAACAAATCACTTCTAAGACCCACATCTTGCAGAACACTCTCGGCTCAGCCGAAGGCGACAGTGAATCAGAGGACACGTCCATCGAGTGCTCCTATACTGATGTGGGACTTCTTAGTGACAAATTGAATGCCTTAAACGAATGCATCGATAAATTACTTCTTCAGAACAACGGTCTTAAGAAAGAAGTAGAACTCATTAGGAGTGAGAAAAACAAAGATTTTGATGAATTGGTTAAAGAGAAGCAAAGTATAGAAAGAAATTTGACTGAAATTCAAAGATCTAACGAAATCCTGAAAGAAGCACTCAATACGAAACACTTGCAGTTGAGTTCACTTAAGTCAAGACTGGAGTTAACGTTAGATTCTTCAGAAATGAAGCATATGTTCGAAGAATTACAGAATAAACTTATATCTGAAGAGCAAAAGAATAAGAAATATGACTTTGAATTGATTTCACTTAAACAGCTAATGGACGATAAAAACAACAAAACTTTACAATTGTTGGATGAATTGAATGCTCTTAAGCGTCAGTTTAAGACAATAGACTCAGAAAAGTGTTCACTCATTAGAGAAAACGACGAATTAAGGCTTAAATTGAGTTCAAAGGATGCAATACTTGTGGCCATCAAACAACAAATAGACGATAAAAACGACAAAACTTCTCAATTATTTGACGAATTGAATGCTCTTAAGCGACAGTTTAAGGCAATAGATTCTGAGAAGTGTTCCCTCGTTAGAGAAAACGGGGAATTAAGGATTAGTTTGAATTCAAAGGATTCTATACTTGTGGCCATCAAACAACAAATTGACGATAAAAACAGCAAAACTTCACAATTATTGGACGAATTGAATGCTCTTAAGCGTCAATTTAAGACAATAGACTCAGAGAAGTGTTCACTCGTTAGAGAAAACGGCGAATTAAGGATTAATTTAAGTTCAAAGGATTCAATACTTGTAGCCATCAAACAACAAATAGAGGATAAAAACAAGAAAATTTCACAATTATTGGACGAATTGAATGCTCTTAAGCGTCAGCTAAAGACAATAGAGTCAGAGAAATGTTCACTCGTTAGAGAAAACGACGAATTAAGGCTTAAATTGAGTTCAAAGGATGCAATANGAACTGCAGATTAGGATTAACGAGGAATCGCAGAACGATATGCTGGCGAACAATATATTAGAACAAATCACTTCTAAGACCCACATCTTGCAGAACACTCTCGGCTCAGCCGAAGGTGACAGTGAATCAGAGGACACGTCCATCGAGTGCTCCTATACTGATGTGGGACTTCTTAGTGACAAATTGAATGCCTTAAACGAATGCATCGATAAATTACTTCTTCAGAACAACGGTCTTAAGAAAGAAGTAGAACTCATTAGGAGTGAGAAAAACAAAGATTTTGATGAATTGGTTAAAGAGAAGCAAAGTATAGAAAGAAATTTGACTGAAATTCAAAGATCTAACGAAATCCTGAAAGAAGCACTCAATACGAAACACTTGCAGTTGAGTTCACTTAAGTCAAGACTGGAGTTAACGTTAGATTCTTCAGAAATGAAGCATATGTTCGAAGAATTACAGAATAAACTTATATCTGAAGAGCAAAAGAATAAGAAATATGACTTTGAATTGATTTCACTTAAACAACTAATGGACGATAAAAACAACAAAACTTTACAATTGTTGGATGAATTGAATGCTCTTAAGCGTCAGTTTAAGACAATAGACTCAGAGAAGTGTTCACTCATTAGAGAAAACGACGAATTAAGGCTTAAATTGAGTTCAAAAGATGCAATACTTGTGGCCATCAAACAACAAATAGACGATAAAAACGACAAAACTTCTCAATTATTTGACGAATTGGATGCTCTTAAGCGACAGTTTAAGGCAATAGATTCTGAGAAGTGTTCCCTCGTTAGAGAAAACGGGGAATTAAGGATTAGTTTGAGTTCAAAGGATTCTATACTTGTGGCCATCAAACAACAAATTGACGATAAAAACAGCAAAACATCACAATTATTGGACGAATTGAATGCTCTTAAGCGTCAATTTAAGACAATAGACTCAGAGAAGTGTTCACTCGTTAGAGAAAACGGCGAATTAAGGATTAATTTAAGTTCTAAGGATTCAATACTTGTAGCCATCAAACAACAAATAGAGGATAAAAACAAGAAAATTTCACAATTATTGGACGAATTGAATGCTCTTAAGCGTCAGCTAAAGACAATAGAGTCAGAGAAATGTTCACTCGTTAGAGAAAACGACGAATTGCGGCTTAAATTGAGTTCAAAGGATGCAATACTTGTAGCCATCAAACAAAAAGCCGATGAAAAGGGAACCGAAGAAGAAGAACGACTAAATGGTGTCTCTTCTCAGTTGTTGTGGAAATTAAAGCGAGTTATTAGTCATAAGAATGCGTTAATTCATCAAAAGAAGTATTTGCTTCACGTGTTGGGCGGCTTTCAACTGACGGAAAGGGCAACTCTGGCACTGTTGGCCAATATGAACGTAACAGGTATTCATACATAGCTTTCAATCTATCGTTTGTTTTGTTGACTTATAGTCGTTATGTTCACTCAGTTGACGACGAATTACCAGCTTTTCAAAGCAGCAGAAATCGGTTCCGAAGTGCTGTCTACTGTGTGATTGCCATCTCAAGAATGAAACTCTTGGTCCGCAAATGGAAGTCAAGGAATCACAGCAAAAGCAGACCCAATGTGGCGAAGGCTGTCAGCGCCAGCTCTTTGGGCACAACCAATGAGTTGCAAACAGACTCTACTTTACAAGAGTTCGTCAATCGTTTACAACGACTTCACGACACTCTTGGCCTCAGAACCGGACAGATATGAAGTCCAGTCACTAATACATAAAGGATTGTATTTCTTAACCAAAAATCTATACATTAATGAAATATATTTGATAAAATAACTTTAGTTTTAATAATAACACAAATAGTAAATAAAAGATTTTATTGTTTTATAGAAATGTTTGACAAATGCTTTCATATTTACAAAAACTAATCAAAATTGAGTCCATTTTGTGGTGTAATTCATGCGTTAAATTAGTTGTGATTGAAAGGCGATGTCGAGAATGAGCTCTGGTTTGAGACGGAAGTCTTGATCTTCTGAAGTAATTCCCGTTTCACTGAATCGGGAACCGATTGTCGGGCTTTTGGCGTCACTTCTGCTATGAGTTTATCTAATGTGATGTTCTCTACGCCGACATCTCTCACCACATCCTTGCACTGCATCACCACCTGATCCCTCCATCCGCACTCGAGAAGCCGTGTCCGCAACAGTTGTATCAGTTGTTCCCGTTCTCCAGATTCGATCAGATTCTGAATCAGTGGTCAGACAATGAGTCAATCAGTGGTGCACTCATATGACAACCCATGCTGTCATCCAATTCAGTCAATCACTCGATCGATACCTGTTTAGCGATAGCAACCATCCGACGGTTCCGATCCATATCTGCCATTCCTCCGATTCGGCCGTGTCTTCACTCTTGAGACTCAACTATGAGACCAATTGTGAACAGTTTGTGCCAACAATTGTGGCAATAATTCAAATTCAACTCAATTTACAGATATTTATGATTTGTTTTTGTTTCAAACAAATGATTCAACACTAAAATTGCCATAAATTACAATTACTTCACAAAACTTTCATTTGTTTTAAATTGTTATATAATTAAAGAGTTTATTAATTATTTATTTTTATAAATACTAATCCCGTGTTAATCTCCTTCATAGTGATTAAGATTTAATTTAATTTAATTCAGTTTTCAAGCCAATTAATTAAACTTACAATTAATATGAATAGACGTTATTTATTACTTGAAATTAATTATTGATTTTTTGAAACACTTTTTCATTTCTTGTTTGAGTCTTGAATACAGATTTTGATTACAATTTGAATTACTTATCGATTAAAGCATTGTTTGAAAGCAATTATCACTTCATCTGAATCGGCGTTGCATTCAATTTGTGGTTCAATTGTCATCAACTGATATCTACTCCAGAAGATGCCGAACAACGACTTGGATCTGGGATTCCTCTACAGAACAATGAGTGAGTCTTTGAGGTAATGATTAAACCATTGAATGATTGTTTCGGACATTCAGTCGAAAGGGATCCCAAGAAGCGGAAGGTAAAGCCCGTCGAGAGTCTCATATTTGCCACTGATTTGGACGACAGCGACGACGACAGTGATTGTGAATACGTGCCAAACGATACCGTCGATGACGACGAGGACATCGAAGACGATGAGTCCAGTGATGGCAACGATAAGAGTGCAGACAATGACGACGAAGACGATGATGACAGCGATGAGGACCGGAAGCCATCGAAAAATAGCGCTAAATTTGCGACCAAGAAGTCTTTGACCAAACCATCGGATTCTTTAGCGACAGTCGGCCACAGAACTCCTCCGCGACAGACGTGTAGCGCCCCTTCAATACTGGTCTGTAGTGTCTGTTTGGGTGATATCTCCAGAAGCGATGATGAGATCGTTGAATGCGATTCGTGTGGGATATCAGTACACGAGGGATGTTATGGTATTTGTTCGGATGACGCCGAATCAGTCCATTCCAACACGTCTTCGGCATCTACTGAGCCATGGTTTTGTGATCCGTGTCGCGCCTGTGTCTACAATCCGGTCAGTAATCCATTGTTTTGGTCACCTTTGCTATGATTCTCACTTCAAATACTCAATTCATCCAAAGTATTGCGAATTGTGTCCAAATTCTGGCGGAATATTCAAAGCGACAGATGTGGGCCGGTATGTGAATTGTGTCCATTTGTGACCATTTGTATGCCATAACTGTATTCATTGAATCCATAGATGGGTTCATATGGTGTGCGCGCTATACATACCGGGAGTGGCGTTCAGTGATGTGACACGACTGACAGGACTGACACTCTTTGAATTGCCTTATTCTCGATGGGGTCTTAAAGTAAGACTTAATCCAACATTTGATTGATCTCTCAATTCTTGAATTCTCTCCGAAAGGCATGTATTCTGTGCGAAGACGACAGACTGAGCCGAACCGGGATCAGTGTCTGCTGTGACGCCGGAATGTGTAAATCGTATTTTCATGTCACTTGTGCTCAAAGGGAAGGACTTCTATCAGAGTGTCATTCAGCCGAAGAAGTGGACCCATTCATCGCTTACTGTAAACTACACGCCGACAGATCTACTGTGAAAAGCAAACGCCGCAATTGGTTGGCTCTTCAGTCCACCTTCAGATCAACTCTAAAGCCAATTACGAATCAAAGAATTAAATTAAAACTTCTTAAGCAACGGAACAAATGGAATGAAAATCGATGCGAAGTCGAGGGAAAAGTTTGGGGTTTGTATTGAATGTTATCTTTTGCTGATTACCTAATAATAAACGAATGTTTCATTTGATATACCCTTAGTTCCCACTCAGAAAATACCGCGACTTTTGCAGACCTGTCCGTCAGTAATGAAGAGACTAATAAGAAAAGCAGAGTTATTAGGACTCAGTCCTCAAACCCATATCATATCGCATGAAGTGGGAGACGTACGGCGCAAATGGCACGTCCCGGCGGCCTTCTCGGTCGAGTTCATCAGCTATTATATCGGTTTGAATTGCAAACTATTACACAAACCATGGATTCTCTGATATATGAAATCCTTTAAACAGATCGCAATAATAGGATGTCTTCAATGCAGAAGCGCTCTGAAGAACTCATTGTTCAGAACAATCAACTCAAGGAGACCGAGAAAACCACGCGTTTGGCATACGATAAGTGTCTGCAAGAGTTGGAACCAATCAAAGAGGAATCGGATGGCCTTCGAACTCATATTAAGAATTACTTCAATATTCTGAACCAATTGTCTGAGCAAAACATACCGTTACCAAAGCTATTGGAAACAATTGAAGCCAATAGACGAGAGAAGTTAGCTCTGAATGAGTCGAAAACGCGACGGAGTTCTGTGTTAGAGATAGTCGAGTGTGGGATCTGTCACCAAACCAAAGACCAGCACCAGTTAGCGTTGTGTGACTCGTGTCACCTCTATTACCACCTCTACTGTCTGGACCCACCGCTGAGTCGAATGCCTAAAAAGACTCGATTCGGCGGATGGCAGTGCTCTGAGTGTACGGAACAACAACAGGACACAGTCGACAGTGACAACGAGACCAGCAATCAGTCGGCGATGGATGCGCCGCGAAGACTACGAGAGCACGTGAAGGGACCCAATAAGTTCGAGCCCGACGCCGGCTACTCGCCCTCCCCTTCCAGTCTATTATTTACCCCCAAATTAGGCAAAAGAAAGATTCATTCGACCAAAAAGAAGAATAAGAAACTGAAAGCAAACAAAAGTGATGACAACCAGACATCAGAAACGAGACCCAAATCCAGTCGAAGAGCTGTCCGATCGCAACGAAAACAAGTGGAAAATGAAGAGGAGCTCTGCTTTCAATGCAATCAAATGGCAACCATTAAAGAACGCGTTCAGTAAGGCTTCGAGAACTCACTCTTTTAATCGTTTTATAGTTTTACTCAATGTTTCAAATGTATTGATAGGTGTGATAACTGTCACAACAATTATCATTTGGGTTGTTTGGACCCACCCATGAAAAAGACACCCAAGCAAAGGGGGTACACCTGGTATTGCCATCACTGCGACCAAACGGTACTCATTACCGATAATCCATTTAAATGAATGACAATTAATTTGAATCGATTTACAGGACGAAGAAGACGATGGCGAAGACGAAGAGGAGGACAATGGAGAAGATGACGATCAAGAAGACGAAGAGGAGGACGAAGAAGAAGATAATGATATCAATGGTGACAATGACTCCAATTAAATAATTATCCAATTCTTATGAATTCTTATATTATTGTATTAAATATTACAAGATTTATAAAATTACTATAATATCTGTCAATACTTTTGTATACGTTTTCTAACATTTAAGTGTGAATTTGTGACTAAAATATAGTTTTAATTATTTGTATCTGTATTTACAAAACCTGTCAAATAAGATTTCAATTATCCTTTGAATGCAATTTGTCTTTTCAATGATTTCTAATACTTTCCACCCGTTTATCTCATATTAATATAATAATAAGTTAATGAAAAAACATCTCAAATATTTCAATTGCTTTCATAACTAATGGAGTAAACAATTAAATAGTTTTATGAATCAGTACCAATAAGCTATTACGGTATGTATGGGTAGGTATGTTCAATATGTTGACCACAAACTCATTGATTGACTTTAAATTGTATGTCTGTCCGACAATTGACAATGAAGTTTGAATGCATTGACTATAATGTGGTGAATGAGTGGCTGTATGTGTTTCAGTGGGCGTTTCAATACTCATAGACTCACTCGCAGTCATAGCACTGACAGTATGTCTGACTGTGTTTTGATTGCAAAGCAATCACTGTATTGTAAGCATTGGTTTACAATTAGTTCATTTCAAGTGCATTGCAATCAAACACTCATTGCATTGCAGTCGATATGACCACCAATTGAAGGCATTTGCATAGAAGTGATCAAGTGATGAATCATTTGAAGTCATCGATGGCGAGAAACGCGTCCATCAACTCAATCATCGCTAACAACACCAATAAGAAGACATTCAAGTCTTACATCGACTTAGAGGTGAATCCGGACGCGAATAATGCGGACAAAGAGAGTCCGACGCCTCCGATGACAAACACGGATGAAGTAAGTGCTCAACCGATGGTGTATTTGATTGATACGAATGTCTGTTATATTGGATCAGATGTGGACCACTTTGGATGAGAACGGAGTGACCACTGATTTGGGCAAAACTCGGCGCAACTCTTGGCTATCATTGGACACAAGAGATCGAAAAGCTATGCATCGAAGCACTGCTTCCATGGGATCAGCGCTGAGTGACACCATCGATGGCGTCAACTACTTCTACTCACACACTAAACACAGAACTGGTATTTGCGGTCAATTGACACTCAATTCCAATGGATTACTGTTCTTAAGCTATACCTCACAACACACCGAAGACAAGAGCCACCAAACGATCACTTCATTGTCACAATTCATACCATTTTATAACGAGAAGTCTTCGAAGTTTGAAATCGATTTGTTAGCCATCGACCAGATGAAGGACACGATTGACAACAACTTCATTGAGTTGACAATCTTTTGCCAGAACTTCCGGCGCATCCGCTTTCAGATGAAGAACTGCGACCAAACCAAACGAATTGTCGACAAATTGAGTCGATTGGCAGTGAATAGTATTCTCAGGAAGTGTTCAAAACTGACGAAATCACTGAAAGATAATTACAATTATGTGTTGAAAGCCGATTGGAATCAATTCGAGAGCCATTGGAAGGACTGCTATAAACTTCGAGTGACACAAACCAATGAGAACTACCAGTTGTGTGATAGCCTTCCGCCCTCTTTCGTTGTTCCCAAAGTGATCACCGATCAGATGCTCATCGCTCTCATCTCCACACAAACCAGGGGTCAAAGAGTTCCCGTCGTTTCATACCTTTACCCACAAAACGGCAATCTATTGATCAGAAGCTCTGCTTTCGATAACTACGAAGACTTGAACTCATTGTTGAAAGATATGGTCAGCCCTTTGAGACAAATCAATGTGGAATCGCTGTTACCAACGATTGCTGCTGTGGAGCAAAGTTATGAAAAGTTGAAAGAAGTTTGTTTTCAAAGTCATTTGAGTGAAGAGTCGAGTGTCTGTATCAGCAAAATGGGCAAATGGATGACATGTGTGAACACTACCCTTAAAGCTGTCGCACAAATCGTTCAGATGATCACAAAAGAGGCATCCGTTGGGTTAGTGGAGGACTTGGACAGAGACTGGAATTGTGTGATCGCTTCCTTGGTTCAGATCCTCGTTGATCCCAAACGAAGAACATTCAGTGGCTTCGAGTCTCTGATAAGTAAGGAATGGCTGTATTTATCGGGTTTGGCGTATCGCAAGAATAGCCCCCGAAATGTCAATCATATTCTGTTCACTCTATTCCTGGACTGTGTTTCGCAACTAATCCTACAAAATCCATACGACTTCGAGTTCTCCACGTTTTATCTCATATACCTCTTTGATTGTCAATACATCCAGTCGTCGACGCCATTCATTCCAAACTTCAGAACCGCTTCGATGAAGAGCACAGAAACTGATTTGAAATGTGCGGCCATTAGAGAGGGATTAGCTGTCAATGATTTAATGCTAATGAAAAACCCGATCTATAAGAGACACAAAACGATTATTTTGAAACTCAATGCACACATCAGTAAAACCGAGTTCTGGTCGGCGCTATACCTGCGCTGGCAATCAAAGCCTAATTTAGAGCATTTGTCCGCTTTTGAAATCATTTATTTAAATGAATTACAATCAAGAAATCAATTATGAAATTGTTGTGTACATGTGTTTTTGACCAAAAAGTATTTATAACTCAAAGTTTTATTATTATAAATGTTTATAAATATGCAAATAATGTTTGTCTACTTATATATAATTTAATTGATGTTAAAATTATATATAATTTTAATATAAATAACTTATTCTTATATATCGATAACTATTTGTTTGTTTCATAACTATTTACAAATGGCTTTAATGAGTAAATTATTGGGAAATTTAGACAATAAAGTATTTTTCACGTGATTTGATTGCTGACACATATTACAAGAATATGAGATAATTATGATTTGCGCCAAACGGTCCACCAGTTCCTCATTGTTGGTGCGCTGGGAGATTACTGTCGCCAAGTCTACCACCAATTGGTTGGACAGGGGCTGACACTTGCGCTCTTGGATCACACTTATGATCGCCAAATGGAGGTCAGAGTCGACGGCGCCGTCCAGAAGCGAGAACCTGATGGACGCGTTGAGCACCAGTTGATTGTCTTCTATGACGTCCACCAAAGTGTTCAACCAATGGGTTAACTGTTGTTTTGTGATACCGTTGCCCACGAAATATCCTTTACTGATGAAAGCGGCGCAGAATTGTGGCGAATCCGTGGCTAAAGTGGACTCGAGTTTCATGTGATTGTTTAACTCGAGGCGATCACAAGTCAAGACATACTTCGCCGTACAGTTCAACAGCTCTTCGTTTCGCAGACTCAGCGCCAATGATATCAGTTGTGACATAAGGTTGGCGTGTCTTTGACTCAGTGGTGATGAGAACAAAGTGTTGATGAATTGGTGGCTTTCACTCACACTTGTCATGTGTCTCACGATTTCGCTTAAGTAGTAGAAGAGATACAGCCTTTCGATGCACTTGTCTTTGCCCTCCATTTGGGACAACAGTTTGTGCGCCAACTCTACCGCCGAGGAAGTAGACGCTGACGAAGACTTGTCATCGAAACGATAGTTACTTATAATGAAAGTCAGAGTATCTCTGATTTGTGTGAATAAATCCATGGTTTGGTTCATAATGACAGTGAGTCCACGGAT
>CAJPVJ010002923.1:0-11964 GCA_905397405.1 Oppiella nova
ACCTAACCTAACCTAACCTAACCTAACCTAACCTAACCTAACCTAACCTAACCTAACCTAAATAAATAATTGAAAGCAAACAAATTACTTAATAAAAACAATTTATTGAATATATATATATATATTTTGATTATAAAACTTTGGCATAAATTGTGACAAATGCTTAATTATGACAACAATTGGTTTAACGGAAGCTCACATCATATTATGATTTCAACACATTTATCAACATTTGTGTCGACTTTTGTCTCTCTATTGCAGCATTAGTTGAGTGATGTTTGACTGGAGTATAGTATTCCTGACGTCTCTGAACACATACTTAATGTTTTCAGTGTCGACAGCAGTGGTGAAGTGATGGTACAGTTGTTTTCGTTTATCTCTGCGGACGCACTCAAAGAGTTGCAGAATAAATGACTGGACGGTCGACAAGTCTGTGGGATCTCCGCCACCAAACTCTGGGAAGTAGTGATCAATCGTGTGATGATTGTTGTGACGAATACTGTTGTGGCGATCGTGTAATCGATCCGTCGCTGAATGAGCGTTGACTACGACTACGGGGTTGTGACAGCCGCCAGTGCCACCGCCACCACCACCACCACCACCACCACCAGCAGCATCGGTGTGTTTGCGCTTCATTCTCACCAATTTGAGCTTTTCTTCCAAAAGATCGGTTTTGTTGAGAAATAAAATATAAGACACTTCAGTAAAGCATCGGTTGTTGACTATAGTCTCGAAGATGTTCTGCGACTCCCGGAGCCGATTCTTGTCGCGGTCTTCGAGCAGCACCTGATCGTACTCTGAAGACGACACTATAAACACTATACTCGTGACCGACTCGAAACACTGGAACCACTTCTGGCGCTGCGATCGCTGTCCGCCGACGTCCACAAAACGGAACGGTATCTTATTGATGGTCACACAGTATTCTGCGATCCCTTTGGTAGCCTTACGTGAGTACAGAATGTCTTGATTCGTGGGCTCGTAGTCCTGGGCACCGATGCGCTCAATGTTGTCAAACAGATACCGCACGCCATCGCTCTGTCATCAGTCATACAAACACTCTATTAATACACATTTCATTGCATTCACACCATTCACACCATTGGCCACCACTTTATGACAACTTCTAAACTATACTCTCATATCATATGATTGAGTCATTGAGTGGTTGCGACATCAGTGGTGTAGTCATTGACTGCATCACTGGTGCCCACAAAGAGGTGATCACATGGAGTGATGGAGTGATTCATTCATTCATTCATTCATTGCATACCAATTGGAATTCAATTCTGCGGTCGAAGGCATGTCTGATGCCGTCGTCGGCCCAGAGCTGGCGAATCGATGGCATGTATTGTGCAAAGAGTGCTGAAGTGATGGTCGCTGTGCTGTCGATGGAGAAGACGTGTTGGGCGTGTCGTTGGCTGTCTTGTTGTCCCCAATCGATGCCCAGTTTGAGTCGGGCGTCGATCAGCACTTTCATGCCTTTGATGACATTGGAGAAGATGGTGTGTCTGTAGTGGTCAACGGTGTGAGTGTCGTCCACCAGACTGTGGCCGTGGATCAGTCGCATCTGCTTCAGGAAAGTCGACTTTCCCGACTCGCCCGCGCCCAACAACAACACCTTCACCTGTCGGCGCATCAGTCGCTTGTCTTTCGCCAACATCTGGTCTATGCGTTTGGATCGTCGGCTTTGTTCGCTCGCACTCACCGCCACTCCTCCCACACCACCGCCAACACCACCGCCAACACCACTGCCACCGCTCACCGACCCCTCCCTCTCGTCGGTCTTGTCGTGGGAACCGATTGGAAGACAACAACCCATATCTCAACGGATCAATGGGTGACACATGACTTGAATGACTCTTTCATACCTCATATAATTTCAATAATTCATATGAATCTTAATATTGAACACAATTGTCATTACAGTGAATAGTCATCTCTATTACTTATACACTTATGTCAACAATATATGTCTATTACTGTTATGTCTATTAGTGAACAGAGACTGCATTTGTTTGTAAAGTAATCATAATATACTTAATGATGAATAATATAATAATGATAATCACATGCAATGTATTCATAAAACAATAAAACAATTGATTAGATATTTGTGACAATTTGTGACAATTTGTGACACAATCTCTCATTTGGTTTCAACTTGTTTTCAATATATTCAATACAAACACACAACAAATGACGTCTACGAATGATCCTCTCATCTAATTATTAATATCCCTTAAGTGGTCAGACCGTCAGACCGTCTGGACTCACATGTCATTCTAAGTTTGGGCTAACCTTTGAATATTTGTATTCTTATATTTGAATCATTTATTCAATCAATACAATCAATACAATCATGTGCCTAACCATCAGCTAAATTCATTTACTAACGACGTTCAGTTCATATCAATATTTATATTTATATTATAACTAAGATCCGGTAAAATCTTTTTAAATAGTGTTTAAATAATGTGTTATAAATAAGAATAGGTATTTTATTTAATAAATAGTGCTAACATAGTTTTATTATAAATTATAACTTTGGAGCAAAGCCTTAATGTTACCCTGAACATTCACTAATTATTTAGACTTTAAACTTATGTGTGCATGCATGCATTACTACAAATATACAAATTATTTTAGTTATTAAAAGTTTATTCATTTTGTATATAAAATATTAATATATAAAAATTGAATCATTGAATTGTTTAAATGTATAAAATCATTATTTTTCATAGACTTTTATAAACTGATTATTTTTATTAATTTATTTATTCATTATAAAATGAATAAACTTCTAAATTCTTGAATGATTAATTAATTTGTGTTAAAACATTCATATTTATATGAGTATATTGTCTATATATCTAATAGATAACATTAAGGCTTTGCTCCAAAATTATAATTTATAATAAAACTATGTTAACACTATTTATTAAATAAAATACCTATTCTTAGTTATAAAATATAATTTAGGAACAAAGCCTTAATATTAGCCAGCATATTCACCACAAATATTAGCTGATGTGTAATCAATAAACTTATGGTAGTATGAATTTATTAGTACAGTATATTCAATAATTTTCATTAAATCATTAATATAAATAGGTTTTTAAACCCTGGTTGGTTTATTTTAAATATATAATGAATAAACTATTAAAAACTAAGTTGATTATTTACTTGTGTTAAAACATTCATATTTTGCATTAGTTTATTATATATGTTTGATGAATATGCTGGCTAATATTAAGGCTTTGCTCCTAAATTATATTTCATAATAAATACTATTTAAACACTATTTAAAAAGATTTTACCGGATCTTAATTATAACTTACAGCATATAAAGTTATTTGTATATTATTATAATGTATTCATTTATTATAACAAAATTAATACAATAGTTCAATAAAATAAGTGATGCATTTGTTGTACTGTATAAATACATGTATAAATACTGTAGATACTGTGCTTATATCTCAATATTCTAAAATATGTGGTGTTTTGGTGTTTTGTTAACTTGTCTTGGATGTAGTCCACAAGGTAGTGATCACTTGCCACTCAATTGGTCGACCATTTGTTTAAGTGTTTTGTGATGTTGTGAGAGAAGCAGTGCGTCCACACATCCCAAGAATATATCGTTTTGAAAGCACTCATTCCTATACAGAATAGAGTATATCTGGCCTTAGAAAGCAAAATCAGGATTATATATAGTCTATGAATTTTAATATTTTTCATTGCTTTCGAGTAAAGTATAAAACTTATTAAAGCCTATATATAATCCTGATTTTGCTTTCTAAGGCTAGATATTATATATTACAATGTTATTGTACTGTAATATTAGATTGTACTGGACCATACCATACCTGCACGCCGTGTGGATGTGTTGATCCCGGTACAATTGGTAGCACTCATCGCACACGTGATTTAATTTAGCGAAAGCAGATCTATCGTAAGCGCCCAAACATTTCAAAGTAGCGAAACTTCGTTTACTCTTCCGATTCATTCTTCGAGATGATGGCACCCATTGTGAGGACGATAGGCTGATCACCACAATCACAAACACCAATAATACCACTCGAATAGCGCCTACATCTGCTCTAATCACACAAATGCGTTCAAATTCATTTCCATTCACCACATTTCATATCTTTTTAATTATTAATCTTAACATTCATTTTACAAATACATTATATTTGACAGAGCTAGTATTCATTTATTCAATGGTGTTCCAAGTTCAATAAGCAAGAATAGGTTTTACTCTACCAAGTAACTTCTAAACCAAAATTCTTATTAAATTTCAATCTTTTATTATTAAAAAAAACATTTTTCGTTTTATGTTAGATTAGCAAACATGTGACACGATTCATTATAAGTATAACAATTAAAATTACTGGTATAATACAGTATATATTTTATAAACAGTAAATCTTTCAAAATAAATAAACACAGTAGTGTCTATATGATTTACCTGATTTTTGACATTACAATTAACAGTTTTTATTAAAATACACTATATTATAAATATTTTTATAAATAGTTACACCTGGGATTAAATTTCTATCATTTCTAATGTCCCTTGTATTTATGATAGATAACACTAAACGTTTATTAGAATCAATTTTCAAATTTTAAGCAATATATGAAACATTGGTTTAACTCAATTGAAAACAACTACTTTTTTGCAGAATATTTTTAGTTTTAATTTAGGAACGAGCTTAAATTATTTTACTCCATTCTATTGTTCTCTATAGTTATCAAGTCAAATATTTTAAGAACATGTTTATATATATAGTAATTTACTAAAAATGCAATAACTTCTGAACATATGCAACATATGTTGAACATTGCATATGATATTTTGGTCATACAGGTAAACTGTTTATCGTATACATATCACTGGTGAGTAGGTTGTCATAATAATTTTTAAGTTGCTTTTAATAATTTGTATATATTTAAGTAACATGTTTAAAACACATTATGTATCTTGCTTGTTTGAAATCACTGATAACATTGGTTAGAAAATTGTTGGTGTTTAATCATTAGTTTTGTAGTGGAATGTGTGCAAGAATTCATAACAGTGTTGAACATACATACATACTATAAGCCTATGTTACAAACCACTCATACGGTAAGACTCATAGCACTTGTATTTGTGTCCAGCGTTCCAGTGTTTGCCACTTCACACACTCCACTACTAACTTAGACCGTAATAATAGAGGCACTAATGTCAGGGTTGATTGGGGTCTTGTATGTACCCTATAATTACCTAACCTGTCAAATGTATCGGTGAGTCACTCTATCCGGTGGCGTGATTTCAATTATATTAATATAGCATGATTTAATAACATTGTAAGTAGTGATTGCATACAAATATTTTAAGTTTTACTTAAAAATTAAAGCACAATATTACAACTTAATTAAGCATTATGATTGATATCATATTTTAATTATGAATATCTATTCTATTCAATTTTTAAAGGTTTCAAACTACTATAATATGTTAGAAATAAAGTTATACAATATATTGAATCTTTGAGATGACCTTTCATATATTGAAATTGTTTTTATTACACTTAACTTTTATAGGAATTATTTAAAAGAATTGTTATACAACAAACAAATGAGCTAGTTGTTTGTTATTAATATTATTCAACAAATAGTCCATTAATATAATTGTTATAAATTTATAAAATTTACAAATATTAAATATAAAGAATTTTAATAAAGAATTACAGAATATCTTACTTTAATAGTCGTGTTCTTGATTCCATACAAACAGCTGTAAAAACTAAACACTATTATTGATTTCAAATATTAATATTATTTGAGAAATATTAGAAAATATTATTATTAAATATTAAAAACTTAAATTATTATTAACGTAAATAATTTGTAGATATTAATTGTGGTTTTAATAAATAATTTTATCTTTATTATGAAACGTTATATGATATTCTATTATAAAATGATTTAGTCAATAGTAAAAAATATTAATTCACATTACAAATTATTTGTATTAGAAATAAATTAATTCAAGTAGGTAATTATAATTTTGTGAAGAACAGGGACATCGACAGTGATGATTTTCACACTACCAGTTCCGAACGTATTATAAACAATGTACCCAACTACTTTAGTATGCTTTTATAATCGACTAATTTAAAACCTAACTGGTGCTTCAATACAAAGGTTAGTGTACTATAGGCGTGACTATACAAGTGTCTGCCCCTGCACTTAGGTACCAATTTAATAGTACTGGTCAATGCTAACTCGTAAGAAATAAACTGTTAATTATGTTGTTAAGTAAAATTAGTCAATTAATAATTTAACAAATTATAGTTTGTAATAATTTTAATTTTAATTATTTTAGCAAATGATTTTTATATAAATATTAATATAGTGGATCTTTATTAAATGAATTATTAATACTTTTAAAATGTTTCTGTGGTCATAATTTTTAGGTACTGTTACACTAATTAATTCATTATAATTATTTAATAATATCTAAATGAGTTTAGTAAATATTTTTTATAGAAATATATTACATTAATTTTATGAAATTTAATATAACAATAAATTATTATTAATAATATATTCAAAGACTTTAAAGACCAAATTTGGGAAAAGGTGCTTACCCACTATTTCGTATAATATTAAATTTTTAAATTAATTTTGTATTTTACACGTTAATTTTAGCCAGGATCTTCTTTTCCAATCGAGTTTTATTATAAATATATTTGTTTAAGTTGTGTAAGTGTTTAATTTAATTTTTAAAATTCGCACTACTTTAATAATATGTTTAAATTGCATTTTAAATTATTATAATTGTTGATTAAGAAATAAAGAAAATGATTTCTTTTAATGCCATTAATTTTTTCTAACCTGAAGATACTTCCGATTTGTTAGTTTTCTGTTTTGTATTTATAAGTGATTTTATCATATCAAATTATATTTTCTAAGAAATTATATGTTGGAAAATTTTTAATTTACTAATCATATTATTGTAGACAATTGTTTAATTTTATCTTAATCTTGATTACTTTATTTTTTGAATTCAAATATAATATAATATAAATTCTTAGATTTGATAAATGAAAAATATTTTCCATTTTAACTTTATTTTGTAATTCAAATATAGAATTAAATGGAATATTAAATATCAATTTATTATCCAACTTTTGTACATTACAATATAAACACAAGTTCAATATAATTTATATTAAAACATACTGTATGACATACTGGTCAATGTTGTGGAGACGTAAGAGTAATGTCATAAAAGTATTCATATTTAACATGGTCTTAAGAAGCTTCTTCATTTTTTACCCACGACTGCAGTCCAGTGGAAGGTAAGCCAGATAAATTATAATTTGTGGTTAAAATATTAGTTTAGGTCATACAGAAGATACTCTGTTAATATTTCGTGCTAACGAAAACTATAACTATTTTTAATTATAATTTACATGGCTTACCCGTCCACTGGACTGCAGTCGCCAATCATATAATATAATATTAATATATAGTACTATTTTTAAACATTATAATAAATAAATAAGTTTGATTTTAATAAGGTAATCAATTAAATTTTTACATTAAAATAAATTAAATTTTGGTTACATTTGGCTCATCAAATACAATACTATTATTATGACTTATTGTTGATATCGATTTCCTATCACTACTGCTATCGATATTAGGTTTGAGATGAGTCTTGAATACGATTACCCGGATCAACACGAATGCTGCGGCGCTAATAGCGGTGGCGCCGCCCAAGTAGTACAACAACACTTCGGGGTTATCCTCGAGAAAGGGTCCCTCAATGAATTGGGTGACAATCTCTAGTAAACCCAATAGTGAGACATAGATTGTGCCGATTCTGTCGGTTATCTCAAAATATGTCTCGATGTACGAGAAGGTGGCCGACCAGAACGTGGCGATCCCTATACCTGTATAACATCATAATATTGCTTTTTTATTAGCCGCTAATGCTGTTGATCATCATATTTCATACTCTAACATTTAGATTCTTAAATGTTATTGCATATTAAATATATTAAAATATATTTAATTACGAAAACTCGATCTAATACTGACAGGTGAGAGACATTTTGTGTTTCTTCTATGCTTTCAATATTGCTTTTTAATTTTAGTCAAAATTAAAACCTTTTAAGTTTTGAATAAATTGCATATGTAAAACAAATTATTAATAAGCTTGCTTTTGACTAAAATTAAAAACAATATTGAAAACATAGAAGAAATACAAAATTTCTCATTGCTAATTGGAATTGTTTATAATCTACTCATTTATCGATTATACATTTACTCGAAAGTGAGTACAATATAAGCCTTTTATACTAATTGTATAGCTGTATAATTCTAATACAAATGACACTAATATATGATTGATTTCTGTACAATACTACTGTCTGTCTGTTATGTGAAAAATAACTGAATGATACAACTGACCGAAGAGGACGTTCCCGATCCACATGACTATAACGCTGTCGTCTGAGAACCAGAGGACGACGAGAGAGCACAACACTATGACGTAATGCAGGGATAGGATGTGTTCGGGCTTTACCCGCATCGCCACATATATACCGAGGAGACGGGTGAGGGTGTAGGCGGCCGTCGCCACAGATAACAAAATGGCCGATTCGTTGCCTATGGAGTGTCCAAACGTTTCATTTCTATTTGATTTCTTAGGAACAACTCAATAAGTACTGTATGTTTCACCGGGACAGGGGCTCACTATGATGGGTCAACACATATATTGTTAAGCATTCTATGTGCAATTGGATTAACTTGGTTAACATTTATGAAAAATTGTGCAAGGTACTTATTGAATGCCTTATCATTAGTGACATACCTTTAACGTCGGAGTAGTATCGGAAAAATGTTGGCGAATAGTCGAGAAATGCAGTTTCGGCCACCAATATGGTAGCGAAACATATGGCCCCGAAAGCAATCATAAGCCGCTCCGGCATTCTTGAGTGGACCGGTTGTGTCCACTCTTTATCGTTCACCTGAAAGCTCGAGTAGTTCTTGCGTTTGGGAAGAGTATGAAACCTATTGCTGTCGCGCCTCGAATTGAGTGCATCAGTGCGATGACCGATCACATGAATTGAATACCGGGGCTCTCGGCTTAGTTTGGGGCCACCGATAGATCCCACACCAGAATCAGTGTCACGCTCTTCCACTATCGATACGGTATATCTTCGCTGAAACTTTTTTTCCATAGGTTTCAGTACTTCTTCGATCTCTTTCTCAATCAAATCCCTTTCTTCTCCATCGGTAGGAATGTATTTGCGGAACAAATACATGATTAATAGTAGAATGGCGGCCAATATCTGCAGTGCACCGCTAATGGCAAAGGCAGGCATCAGCTTTTCACTGTAATTCACCGTCTCATTCATGGGGATTGTATTGTCCAAACAGTCGTCATCTCCTACAGTCACCACCAATTATCAAACAATTGTTATTATAGCACATAATAGTTAACTATAGTTAATAGTACTAGTACAGTATATATCGGTACTATCAATACAAATTACTAATATATCATATATTGTTCTCTATTACTCTCAACTAATCCTCAATTTCTCATTAAGTTTTTTATTATTATTTCTAATTGTATTCATTCACTGAATATTTTATAAACTTAAAAATGAATATTTTGTATTGTATACTGATGCATTTAATATGTCTTAAAAAATTTTTTAACAATAGTTTGGCTAATGCTATAATATGTCTGTGCAGATGTACCATGGTAGTTTTTGATAATCTAGTAATGTGTGTAAAGCATGCTTTACCGGCAAGGAATGGCTCAATAATGAGAGGTCCAATTGTAATGCCAATCCCGTAGGCAAACTCCGACAGCTGTAATACCGATCCGCTCTCATCCCACATTTCAATCAACCAGACTGTCTGTACGATATCTAAAACTCCTGAACCGATTCCACTAATGAATCCAAATAAATACATAACTGGAAAATCGGGACTAATTGGCAATAATGCTGTTACTAAGCCATAGAGCATTAGAGTGACGATCAGGGTTAATTGGCGATTTATGTACTTAAAGAGAAAACCAACTATTTTCCATTCAAACAAAATATACTGTCATTATCTGGTTAACGTATAACAATTGTATTTAATTCAATTACATAATGATCCACATAGTGTTCCCATTGAGTATAACGAATAGAAATGTGTGACAATCTCGGGATCGACGTCTAAAATGCATGTAAAGTCCATTAATGCCGGAGATATTACTGTTATAACGATTCCCTAAATTTCATGCAAATTTATATATTTTATCATATGAGTATCATTATAATTAATATTTCACATTTAACCTAACCTAACCCCATTTTGATTTATTTTGTTAATGATATTTATAATAGTAGATTCAGTTTTGTATCACACTGCCCTGTGAATATTGTGAAATATTCGTTTCAAACAGTGGTTATAATTTAATAATTACCTATCTCAGCTTTAGGTATTTTTTAAATATTACCGATTTTTGCTTATTTTAATTATATTATTTCTTTTAGATATTAACTTAAATATAACATAACTAGAAAATTTATTTAATTATTTACAAAACTATTATTCATACAGTATTCAGTACAGCATATTTATTAATATGAATCAACAATCAACACTTCAATCATTGAATATTAATTATATTAAATTAAGAATTAAATCATTGATAATTGAAAATTGAATTATTTTTGTTTTTGGATTATTCATTGTAGGATCTTGATAACATTTTTAAAGGCTTTTAATAACTTTGCTAACCAAAGGAGAGGTTTTAGTCTTTGTTACCGCATAGAAATTGTAGCAGTTGAGTTTATAAAATCAATGTCTTGCAGTTAATCTATAATATTATTAATTTTATAACATTATTGCATATACAGTTTTATAATAATGTTATAAAATACTTGATTCAGATATTAATGTGCACAAATAATGAATTCAAGTTGGGTATTATAGGTATTCTTAAAATTATGATTTATTATGAAGTGAAAAGTTTTAACACTTGAGAATATAAAGAGATTAAAATGTTTCTAATATAGAGATATAACTATTTTTCAGATACTCAGGTGTTTCACAATTGAATGATAACTTCTAATGAGTGAGCTTATAATTAATAAGTCTGTTTTCAAAACCAAACAGTTATTTAATTTATTACAAAATCCTAGTGCACCTAAACCTTTCGCACTACTGATTACTTGTACTGTAATTAACTAATATAATCAAAAGATCCTCCTGTTCAAGTTCTGTCAAGGTAATATATTGTTATCATTAATAAAAGATGGCTTAAGACTTAAGGCTTAAGCTATAATAAAAATTATGTAAATTAGTCTCAAAAATAACTCAAATGGTGTCATTTATTTTAATTGAATAGAAAACAAATATTTTGAGTAAAATCAAATCAAATATTTAATTTATATGCTTTTGTTAGATAACTTATCCTGAATAATATTGACTTATAACACTTTGATATAATTTTTTGTATACAGATTTATTTGAAATAGATATAATATGTAAAATAATCGTTAGAATATAAATCTTATTAAATATTACTATTTGTGGTACCGAAGTAATCCACATCTAAAGAGGTAGTTTCCAGAACTTGCTTTGGCAACAATTTTCGGCAAATGATCACTAATTTCTTTAAATTGAATAGTTATTTTAATTATTTCTGACAATTATGTGTGTTTTAATATGAATCTAGGTTCACGAACACAAATTAACCAGATTCACGCCCTGAAACCAGAATATAACCCATTTTATCGGATATGTCATTTAACCATAAGTGTATCGCAAGCTATGAACAGCTTATTATCCCATAGAGATTCTTAAAAATGCCAAACAAAATTCCCGAGTTTATCACTTTAGATGTGGATTACTTCGGTACCACAAATGATAAAAATAAAATGGCCACACCATTTT
>CAJPVJ010002924.1:0-11962 GCA_905397405.1 Oppiella nova
GAAGTCAAGTGATCCGCAGAATAGCACTAATGTTGTCATTACGGCTAAAATGTTTATCGATTGCAGTTATGAGGGCGACCTCATGGCCAGGGCTAACATCTCATACACTTTAGGTATTAATAAGTTTGAATTATCTTATTATAAAAATAATGTTTAAATTTCCACATTAAAGGCCGAGAAGCCAACGCTGTGTACAATGAAAGTCATGACGGCGTACAGATGTTATCGGGTCATCAGTTTCCCGATGGTATCGATCCGTATGTAATCTCCGGTAATAAATCCAGTGGTTTATTGTGGGGAATAAGTAGCGAAACTGTTGCTAAACAGGGAACGGGAGATAAAAAGATACAAGCTTATAATTATAGAATATGCCTAACAAATAATAAAAACAACCAAATAGACATAACTAAGCCGGATAACTATAATCCCGAATACTATCAACTTCTTGTACGTCTAATCGAGAAACTCAAACCTAAATCCATCAGAAGTTTTATGATCGAGAGTGTAATGCCTAACCAGAAAACTGATATTAATAATTACGGCGGTTTTAGTACTGATATGATTGGTATGAATTATGAATACCCGGACGGCTCTTATGAAACCCGAAATAAGATTATTAAACAACACGAAGACTACACCAAAGGATTCCTATATTTCGTAGGACACGACCCACAAGTGCCCCAACCCTTGAGGGACGAGATGTTGACGTGGGGTTACCCTAAGGATGAGTACAAAGACAACAACCATTGGACGCATCAGTTGTATATCCGAGAGTCGCGGCGAATGAGTGGTCAGTATATGATGACTGAGAGGAATGCTTTGGGCACTGATGTGGTCAGCGATGGTATAGCTATGGCTTCGTATAGAATGGACTCACATAACGCTGAAAGGGTTGTAGTGAACGGAATGGTCAAGAATGAGGGGGACGTCCAATGGCCTAAGAATCTTCCGCATCCATACCCTGTGTCCTATCGATCAATAGCACCAAAACCAAGTGAAAGTAACAACGTTTTAGTGCCGGTGTGTCTGTCGGCCACACATATAGTGTACGGATCCATACGAATGGAGTACACATTCATGGAGTTAGGAGAGGCCTCAGCTGTGGCCGCAGTCATGGCTATCGACACAAACACTTCCGTACAAGAAGTCGATACCAAACAGTTGAGAGACAAACTCAATATTCATTAGTTTGTAACGAAATTATAGATTTATAAAAATAAATTTGTAAATACGATACAGTATTTAAATTCAATTTACAATAAATTATTAAAAATAGAGTCAATGAATGAATGAATAAAAGTTTTAAAAATTACAAACAAATTGCTTCTCAAGTCTTAATTCTGGAACAACTGGACATTGACTTCGGGAACAATGAAATACTCGACGAAACAGTGCTCGACATCCAAGTGATCCATGAGTTTAACCATAAACTGCAGACTCAGGAGTCCGTCGGCGTCGGTCCGGATCGACAGTTTGGACGAATGGATGAGCGCTTTGAGGGAAAACTTCATTAAAGACATCCGATATTTGTTTTCGATGTCTTCCGAGTGGAGGAACTGCTCGACAGCAGGACTGTCGCGATGGATGTTATGGTTAACCCGCGCCCTCTCACTCTCAGTGGTCCACCGCATGTATGGCTCGCCGGCAGTGATGGACACCTCGATGTACTCACTCGTGAGGTCTGCGCTCTTCCAGAAGTCCACAATTGGCTCCACATTTAGGATCACTTTATTCGTCGAATTCATGCCGAAGATCATGAGGTCTTCGACGCCATACGTCTTGATGTAAGCCTTGGTTTCAGTGGTCTCTTCGCGGAACTGAAGACGAATTCTGTCGGAATTAGACGAGTATTGGATGCGAAACGTGTTGTCCGACAGCTGTGGGGCCGCCGATGACGCCGTCCAACCACTGGAGCCCAAGACTGTGAGCACGTGAATGAGGTCTGAGAGCCGGAAGCAGACACTGACCGGCGATTCCTCCGAAGACATGTAGTATCGCGTGAAGAGCGAGCGGTCGATGAAACTGTTGGCCTGAAGGCATCGGCTGCTGTCCTGACACGTCAGCTTCAGACCCCTTCGAGTGATGGCCATCACTGTTGTCTTCATGATCTCAATGGACCGCAACATTGGGATCAACTTCTTCGGCTCACAGATCTCCGCCTCGAAACGAAACTCGTCTTCAGATCCACTCGTTTGAGACATCGATGACAGCAACGGATGAGTTGATGGCTGTATGAGTGGTGAGTGGAGTGCAGATCACAATGCAATCCAATTGATCCCAAATCCGACACCAATTGTCTCGAAAACAACACAACTTTTGCCGCACTATTGCTCTCGCATTGGGTTTGCATTCAATACAATGCACTTACGGTTTGTGTCACACGTGTTGTCGTCTTTTGTATATTAACTTACATTTTATAAATCATTTGAAATCAGAAATTAATAAATAATTAATACAATCATTCAACCTTGATATAATTCAATAATTAACTTATTTCTGTATTTAATAATTATATATAAAACCATTAAAAATTAAATATAATAAAACCGTAAGTAGACTGTATTGCCATAACGACAACAGTTGTCTATTTGGCGCTACTTTTAAATTCATTGATAACCCCATAAATACTGTGGAGTGAATGGGGCTATACATGCAGTACGTACTGTGGGTGAAGGGGAAGGGGTTTCAATTAATTAAAAATTACAATTAGTTGTATTAATATAATAAACTTTTTTGAATTCAATATTTGATTTCAAAATGTTTTCATTTAATTAAAACTCTCATTCAATGGTAGCGTTAATGCCTTGACTCGAGTTATATAATGTCAGCGAAGGTGAGTGGAGTGCAGATCACAATGCAATCCAATTGATCCCAAATCCGACACCAATTGTCTCGAAAACAACACAACTTTTGCCGCACTATTGCTCTCGCATTGGGTTTGCATTCAATACAATGCACTCACGGTTTGTGTCACACGTGTTGTCGTCTTTTATATATTAACTTACATTTTATAAACCATTTGAAATCTGAAATTAATCTATAATTAATACAATCATTCGACCTTGATATAATTCATTAATTAACTTATTTCTGTATTTAATAATTATATATAAAACAATTAAAAATTAAATATAATAAAACCGTAAGTAGACTGTATCGCCATAACGACAACAGTTGTCAATTTGGCGCTACTTTTAAATTCATTGATAACCCCATAAATACTGTACAGTGAATGGGGCTATACATGCAGTACGTACTGTGGGGAGGGGAAGGGGTTTTAATTAATTAAAAATTAAAATTAGTTGTATTAATATAATAAACTTTTTTGAATTCAATATTTGATTTCAAAATGTTTTCATTTAATTAAAACTCTCATTCAATGGTAGCGTTAATGCCTTGACTCGAGTTATATAATGTCAGCGATTGTCATATATTTGGCACAAATCAGTGTTCTTTACGTCCAGTGCCTGAGTGGCCGTCCATTTGGTTTCGACGACGACTTCCCTCCCTTCCGAAAGGCCGATGGCTTTGACTTCACACTCAAACCCATCCCTGACATGAGTCTGAGTCCGATCACGGAGTTCACGCTCATCACAGTCAACGTGACCGCCAGCCCTCCCTTGCCCTTCACTATCCCCTACAATACGGTACAACTTTTTCCAAACTTTTTTGTGTCATATTCTGTATCAGTGTTGAGACAATTCATTAATTTTTAAATATATTTCCATATAAAAGATGACACCAAAGGAAACGGATTTGGATGTAAGGCCGAGACCATTGAAAGTGATGGACAGGCCCTTTGAGATACCAGATGTTAAATTGGGATCAAAACAGCCCAATTGGGATATGAACATGGTTAATTTATTATTAAATAACTGATGTACAAATAAATTATATCCAGTATTTTCTTAATAGGATTTAACGGTCAGACAGAGAAAGCCTAAACTGTCGGTCCCTCCAGAGCCGACCACCACTCCGATGATGACCACTGAGAAGGAAACAGAAGTCCAGAGATTGAGGAAAATAATTAAGAAATTGAGATCAAAGTTAACAGACTCTGAAGACGAGATCTCGAGGTTAAAGGCTAAGACATGTGCACCCAATGAGCATACGATGACTACTGAACCCATGCCTAGAGTCAGTCCCACAAAGAAAGTTAAGTGTTTGTCGAAAAAGCCCACGAAAAGGACCAAAAAGTATAAAGGTCCTAAAATGATGACTACAGTTGAATTGTATGAACAGTCGTCAACCCAGGAAAGTCCTAAAACAACTACTACTACTACTACCACCACCACCACTACCACCACTACTGAATCAGAATATGATATATTGACAGAAACAGATGAATCGTGCACTAAATCATCCAAAAGTAATATGAATTGTTAATTTGAAAACATTAAGAATTTTATTACAATTGATTACAGGAAAAAAGGGTTTCTTACAAATATTGACGACTGAGTCTTCGAGACAATCCCCAGAACCAGAACCCGAAGACAATCAAAATAAAGTCAAGAAATCCAAGACATTAGAAGAACCTTCAGAAAAGGTTACAAAAGATAAGTCAATGACCACAACAGCTAAAAGCATAACAACTGAATCTCACGAACCTTTGACAACAACGCCTAAAGGTTTGAAAATGAGAGCATCACCTGAAGAGCCTGAAGAATACCAGGTATGTATGAGTTTACAATTAAACATAAATTAAGTACAAATGCGATTAAAAACATTGACATTTCTTCGACTCCACCATCTATTGAATCAAATAAATTTCAGAAACAGTTAAAGACGAAAATCATCGAAACTGAAGAGTTTGAAGAAGACGTGACCGAAAAAGCTAAATATGTAGTCTTCTATTCGGACACAGAGTCGACCACAAGATTAATAAGAATTGATGATAATATGAGTACAGAATGTCAAACGGAAAATGATTTGACGAAATCAGCGGAAGGCAAGGAATCGGACGAGACTTTCTCTAACTTATCAAAAGCCACGGAAATGGGTACTGAGTCTAAGAAGTCTGCGAAACATCGTCTGAACAATGGATTTGCGAGTCCAGACATACCTGTAGACGACACTTCAGATGAATCATCACAAACCACAGCAAAGAGAACTAATTTGGTTACTATAGCGGCATCAATGGTCAGAGATATGATAACAGAATCAGACGAGTCATACACTAAATCATCAAAAGGTAATGTGTTTTTCGATGTTAGGGATAATCTGAACAATTTTTATTTAAATGTTCAGGATCCCGAGAAATACCTTTGACTCAGATTCAGGGTCAGTTCCAAGTATCTCATGATAAGCAATTGCATGCGATTGGGAAATGGCAACAAGAGTTTGAAGAAGAGGACACTAGAAAGGCAAGCGGTTTAGTGGTCTCTTCAGACAATGAGTCCCGTAAACCATCAATAAAGGATACATCAGTTAACAGATCTGATGGCAGTGGAGATGGATCAAAGTCATCATCAGATGTCAACCCAAATGCAATTCAGTTCCAAAGTCAAGTACAGAGAACTGATGATGTGATCAGCGAAAGGACTGTATATAAGAATGGTTTGTATGAATTCATAATAAGAAGTATTTACGAGAAACTCAAGAAACAAATGCTTAATACGCCTGAAGCCAAGGATCATAATGTATTGGATTTATTGGATAACCCGTTAATCACATCCGATAATCAAACCGTAAGAATGGCAGCAATTGAGTCGCTCATTGAAAAGACCAATTCAGAGGACATTAATCGAATGTCAAGTCCAAAATCTGGTGATAATGTCGACAATTTGACTAAATTTATTAGAGATGCTGTCCAAGAGTTTAACAAAAGTTTTACCGAAGATTCAATTGAACAGTATGGACGCACTCCTGAGAAGGGATTAGCTGAACAAAATCTGGTGATAATGTCGACAATTTGACTAAATTTATTAGAGATGCTGTCCAAGAGTTTAACAAAAGTTTTACCGAAGATTCAATTGAACAGTATGGACGCACTCCTGAGAAGGGATTAGCTCAAGTATCTCCAGACAATGATTCGCCCAACCCATCAATAAATGGTAAATTAATTGCCAAATCTGATGGGAGTGAAGACGGATCAATGTCACCATCTGATGTTAACTCGAGTGTAAGACCGGTTCAAAGCCAAGTCCAGAGAACTGGTGAAGTGATCAACGAAAAGGATGAATACAAGAATCGTTTGAAAACATTCCTGAGGACACGTTTTGGTGAACTCAAGACAGATATGCTTAATAAGACTGAAAAGGTAGACCACAATGCTTTGGATTCAGTGGAAACCGTGCGAATGCCTGAACATCAAGTCCTTAACAAAAATGCCAATTCAGTGGACGTTAAGTATAACATAACGGATGGAAATAATATGCAAATTGAAGTGACGAAACCTATTAACCAAAAGCCGGGTTCAAAATATAGTGATAATGCTGACAATTTGGGTGATTTTATCAAAGATGCCATCAGAGAGTTTAACAAAAGTTTTACCAGTGATAGCATTAAAAACTATGGACGCACTCCTGCGAGCGGATCAGTTGAAGTATCCTCAGAGGTGTCTGAATTGCCAGAATTTCAAATACCAGTCAACGGCCCAAGTGGTGGACCCTCTCAAACCCAAATCCAAATGCAAGCAAATGTCGCAAATTCAGAGAACATTGAATATCAGAGGAAATTAAACAATGTTATGAAGAGGTATGGCTCCGAGTTGAGTGACTTGAAGAAAGTACTCAACAATCGGAAAGTAGGTGTTGACTCCCAGGGATCAGTTGCACAGCTAACCACAGATTCGAGGCCCAAAGGCTTGAATAATAAGGTGAATATCAAGAATAAGGTGTTTATATCAATGCCAGGCATTGAGGCTCAAGATTGGCGTTCAGGCCGTAGAGGACAGGGAGCGACATCACAAGATGTGGCCACAGAAGCCGCTCGTGTTTGGAAGCGTTACAAGAAATTTCAGTTTCAGAAAAATCCTCTCATTTCAGTTATGATAGGAAAAGATTTTAAGAAATCAAAGTGAAAGCCAATTGATGTAATAATATAAGGTATCCAACTATTTTGTTTTCATTTAAAGAGCATTACATTTCAAATCACTATTTTAAATTGAACTTTATGATACAGTATATAAAAAATTAATATTAGTACAGTAAATCAAAAACTATATCTGGCTCGAAATCTAATGCTCTATATTTGTAGTCTACTTTATTTATTGAAGAATTCAATTTTGAAGTATTAATATAAATTATTAATTTTTGATAAAAGTAAGTAAAGTCATGTTTTTACTTTTTGAACTATTTTTAGCGACACATTCACCGAAAAATGGATATTTCATAAAAAAAATAAATTCAACTATAATCAATATCTAATTTAATATTTATTTTTATATTAGTTTGTTAAATCAAATTAATTTATTATGTATATTTCACAAATACTGTATCAATTAATAATTTGCATGTAATCTATGATTACGTTATTTTGTGAAACAGATATTTCACAAAATTAAATTCAAAAATAATTATTTAATTAGAAAGTAATTAAACTATTCGTCACTTCACTCGAAAACCATATTTACAATAATTTGTTAAATAAGTATATCTAAAATGAAAGTCATATTAATCTCGAGTAAAATTATTTTACTCATAACTTATATAAATTGTATTACCCCGGTTAAGTCGGGGAATGAACCGGTAATACCAATAAATTATGCCACAATTGAGGGATCAGTTAATCCAAAGAGCAATATACCGGTAGTGGACACAACCACCACTACCACCACCAACACCACCACTATTACTACAGATCCCGTGTCCGAGAAATTTAGAAACAAGGTATTTGATAATAACCTTATTTAACAAAGAGTTTGGATAAAGAGAAAGACAATTCGTCCCAAAATAAGCCGACAGAACACATGACAACGACTGTTACCAAAAGTTCGCCAAATATAACCACTACTACCGGCCCCACCACAACCATTATCAGCCCCACCATCAGTGTCAGGCCTTCTAATCCCAATGTTGTAAACCCTTTGAATGCACCTCACGTTTGGAGTAATGCCGACACTGATTTTGACCCAAATGCTCAGGCCTGGGCTATTCCCTGTCCTAACAATACTGTCCCCACAATCAATAATTTAATAAATGCGGCACCGGTTCCCCCACCAGTACCACAACATACTGTTCCAGGTAAGCCACACTCAACCACTGTACCGGCCCCACCAAAGACAACAGCCAGTACACCATCACCACCACTAAGAATCTTAGGCAGTCGGATCAGTCCGGTTAAACCGGTCATCGTCCACACAACACCCGCCCCAACACTACAATCAATTCAAGCCGTAACTAAAGTGGAGGCGCTAAAGGCAGGTCCCGCAGCTCCACCTCAAGCGGCACCAATAGCTCCATCTCAGGCGGCGTCCACACCTCCACCTCAAGGGGCGCCTATAGCTCCACCTCATTCGGCGTCCACAGATCCACTTCAAGGGGTGCCTATAGCTCCACCTCAGGCGGCGTCTATAGTTGCACCAAAGAAGTTGAGCCACAATTCTATCGGTTTAGATGATCTCCAATTCGACACTATCTTCGCCCCCAAGAAGAAAGGATCAAAGTTTGGCTCCAAAAGACCGATGAGTTTCGACAAACACTCTTCTCATTTCCCGTCATTTGTTGAATAAAATATTAAAACTATATATAAATTACAGTTTTGTGTCAATAAACATGTTTATTAAATATTAGGTATCATAACATCAATCCTTGTGTTAAATAGAGAAGGGATCACAGAATCGAATGAGAGTCTGAGTAAATGTTTAAAATCAGCAAATGATGACAACTGAAAGCCTAACAGATAACTAAATCACAAACGATGGCAACAATTGCACAGGAGTTTGAAGAAGACACGGAAACCCCAATCATTTAGACTCTGATTTCAGTAATCATAAAATATTGCAAAGTATTTTTGAAGATTTAAAGAAATCAAAGTCAGAGCCTATTAATGTGATAATATAAGGTATGAAACAATTTATTTTTAGCGACACATCCAAGGAAAATGGATATTTAATTTAAAAATATAAGCTTCTATAAGCAATATTAAATTTATTATTTATTTATATTAGCCAGTAAATAAAATTAATTTACTAAATATACTAAATATTCGCAAGTATACTGGTTCACAGTAATTTTGCAACTATCAATTAATTGTTTGTATGTTAATCTATACTTATGTTATTTTGTGAAACCAAATATTCACAAAATTAGAAAGTAATTAATTTCATTATGAATTTACTTGAAAAAACATATTTAAAATAACTGTTTAAATAAGTGCCTCAAAATGAGAGTCGTATTAATATGGAGTCAAATCTTTTTAATAGTAAATTATATAAATTGTTTTTTCCCCAATGGTTTGGAAAATGCAAGGGTACCCCATAATGCTCCCAACACTATAACTATTATGAAAGGTGGGGCCAACATCTTAGGGAACACCCAAACCGTAGGCGACACGAGGAAAGTCTTGGAAACATAATCTGAAGCAAAGTGTGTCCAAAGCAGCCGAAGAGGAGAAGATACACAACAAAGCGCTCGTCAACTTCGAGCCCGATGTCAGGTCTGGTCCGTCGCTCTCGCATTTGAAACAAGTCATTGACACCGAGTCCAAGAATTTGATCAAATCAAGCCGTTCGCCAAATATAAGCGGCCCGACCCCTGCCCGCCCCCACACACCCATTGCTAGTGCTCGCCATCACAGACTTATCAACACTAGTGCCAGATCTCCCGTCCCAACTGTTGTAAAGCCTTTATTTCCGAGTAAAATAGACCGTTATTTTTGCCACAATGCTCGGGGTTTGTCAGCCCCGAGGCCTATAAATACTGTCCACACAACGAATGAACCAATAAACGCAGCACCTGTTCAGTCACCAGTACCCCAGTCAACAAGAGTACCATTAACTGAAACATCAGTTCAACAGCAATCAGTTCTATTACAACCGGCACCAGTACCACAACATACTGATCCAGTTTATCCCACACTCAACCACTGTACCGGCCCCACCACAGACAACAACCAGTCATGGCCAAATGTACCGTCAAATACGGCAACTAAAGTGTCGGTTAAGCCTAATGTGAATATGGTTAAGGTCTATGGAAAGACACCTCCGGATGATAGACACAAACCTATTAATGTGTTGATCAAGAATAGGATACCTGTAGCCAACCGTAGCCCACAGTTGCCTCAAAGGGCTGTTAACGCAAATTCTGGTCAAATCGAGCATAATATTCAAAACCAGAATACATTTGACCATATAATGCAAAACAATGGACACAACTTTCAAGAACCAGTGATAGTAAAGTCACAGATACCTGACTTTAAGATGGCTAATGGGGACGTACCTGATCCAGACATTGAAAATGTAGAAGATTGTGTGACTATTGGTGACAATGTTGCTTACGATGACTCAACGTAACTATGTTTAGGATTATTATAAAATACATTTCATAATTAAAACTCATTAAATAGTATAATACAACATATCAGTATAGTTTAAATGTGAGAGTTGCAAAATAATACTTGAATTGTATTAACATCTATAGTTCAAAATTCATTTACTTTTTATAAAAGTTTTTATGTTATTCATGTTTATTAAACTTTGTATATTTTATTTATTTGCATTTTTATGTAAATAAAGTTTTAATTAATATATTAATTGTGAACATTATATAAATCAACTTCATAGTACTGGAAACTCAATTAATTCTGATAAAATAAACTTATTAGTAATTATTGTTAATGTTAATTATAGCTATTTTACAACATGCAATGTAATGTAATTATAGCATAAAATATAATTATAGTTTCAGTTTTATTTCAATTACTTCAAGTATATTTTACAAATTAAAACTGTTGTACTAATATTTATTAAATTAGACTGAATTTAGAAATATTTTATAATCAATATTAGCCTTTCCCACGAATTTCTACATCCTAGACATACTAATAGCCGACACAGCCCTTCCACTGTTAAATATGTATTCAATATATTGTCCAAAAATTACATAATTTTTATTAATGAGACTGCAATGAAAAGTGATTGCGTTTTATATTCATAAACTGTATTTTATAATAAATTATTATATTAATATTTAATGAACAATACTTTTATACTGCTAAAAGACAATCATATGCTTCACTTGATTACATAAATAAACTAAATTAATATTTTAAAGATTGTCTATAATTTCAAATTCATTAAAGAGATGATAATATACTTAAAAGCAATTTCTGTCTAATTTGAACCTTTTATATATCTTACACTACTCTCATAATATGTAAAATACTTATTCTCGATACTAATATATGTTTTATGGTTTATTTATGGCACCGGAATATGCCATCGATTATACATTTGTTGCCATAGTTTTAACACATTTTTTGTGTCTCGTATTAGAGACAAAACAAAAACCCACAGAATTTCTATGTATTTTTGTTCACAAATATATACTTTGGTGTTAATGTACTTAAATGTGATATAACTTTTAGAGAAACAACCAAATTTTAAGTCCTTTTAAAGTAATTAAACAACTTTTATTTGTTTTTTGCCATTTCGTACGTATGCGTGAGAGACAAATATTTAGTAGAAAAGTAAACTCTAACTAATATTTATGCGATTGTTTGTTACAACTATAATATAATATTTATGATCTGAATTCAACATAAATTTGAAACTTTTGATCTCATATTCGCTAATATTTGTCTGCATTTCATATGAAATGTGATGTTTTCGTTAAATATTTTTTAAGGTTTCTAAAATCTCTATTACAAACATAAATTAAACTTCATTAGACATTATATTCCCAGACAGTAATTGAGCCAAAAATTATATTTCATTTATTACTCTTTTTTCTACATCCTATGAATGACTACTTAATGAAAGCATTCATATCCATCCACTGTCTAAATAAATATCATTTCTAAA